>VXAC01000337.1:2429023-2571137 GCA_013399225.1 Rhipidura dahli | reverse complement strand
AAAAAAAAAAAAAAAAAAACCAAAAAAAACCAACCAAAACCAGGTTTTGGAGCTGGTTGATATGAATGCAACTTTTTTTTTGTTTTTTTAATTGTTTTGCAAATTAAACCATCTGTAGCCTAACTGTAATATACCCAGCGGTTAACCTGAAAGAGTTGTAAAATATTGCTTTAATTAACCTTGTAAATACTCCAGATAAATGTTATATTCTTGTATATAAACTTTACATCATAGTTTACTCATTGTCTCTGTCTGTATTCACTTTAATCCATTTTGGGAGAACTGGGAGGAAGCTGTCTGACTGGACTTTGTGATGGCAAAGCAGAATTTGTCATTCCACCCTAAGTGGCCAGTAGAAAAGCACAAGGAAGCCTCTAGTGCTGCAATCAGAAAATCCATAGTGGAGCTTATTTCCCCAAAAATGAGCCCACAAGACACAGGGCTGAGGTTCAGTCAGCTCATTTTAATATGTCTGTTGAGCTTTAGGAGATGAGGCTTCTTTTCTGTGGCTCCTTTGTTTGACTGCCTGCATTTTCTCATCTTCTCAGAGGACTTTCCTGACATGGAATTTCAATGAGACCACTGTCTTAAAAATTAAATCAATCTTTCCATTTCTTGAAGAAGACATACTAAGGAGGAAAACATCATATGCAACTTGCAGTTCAGAATAATGGTAGAGTAAGGCATTTTTTTGTGTGTATGTACACTCACTATTCTTACTGAGAAAGAAAATAAAACCTACCTAATAGTATGACTAAATCAATGTTTTTCAGCATTTTTCTTACAAATGTTTTCTGATGAATAGTATTACCTGAATTTTACTGTACTTACCCTGAAAAATAATCTTGCTTCCCAGTCTTGTTACACATAGCAAATTCTTCTTAGCTTCACTGACAGGATGAGCAGTCCCATATTCCCAAGAACAACATTTTATGTTAACTCTTCACTGATGGACTACAAATCCAATGCTAGGTTTTTCTTTAAAGTAAAAAAATCACATCATTTTCATAAATTTAGTGTTATTTTTCACCATCAGGATCAAAAGGTGAAATGTAAAGATCCAACATGTTTGTTGTTTTAGAAAAATTGTTTGCCCACAGTCTTAACACCTTCACTATACCTCGTACAAACAGAGGTAGGACACTGACCAGAGCAAGAAAGAGCAGTCCTCACAAATGTCCCCAAAAGTACAAGAATTTTAAAAAAAATTTAAAAAGGAAAAAAGTAACCAATTACCAAACAAAAAGCCCCATTCCAAACTGGCTCTTAATTATTTTGTGAAATGGCATCTGTATTTAAAGGCCAATACCTTGCTGAAATGTCATTAAAACTTTTCTTCTGAATGAAGCTGACTTACCAGGATACAGATTTGACTCTTTTCATGTTATGGTGCAATTATTTTAACACCAGCACTATGTCCATCATCTTACAGAGGCATTGCACATCACCCATTCTGCTCAGCATGTGATGCAATGTCTGTACCTGAACAGCTGTGGTTTTAGAGGGAATGAGCTCACAGATAAAGAGGAGCTGTCTGAAGGTGAGCCTGCAGGAAACAGGCATGTGTGCCTCGTGAAGGAAAGCACTTTGAAGAGGCAGTTGTTGCAATGCAGTCACTGGGGACTGAAAATGAACAGCCAGGACTGTTGCCCACAGCCTGCCTTGCAGATAGTAAGTTGTCCTACAGCAGCCATAAAATTATCTTAATTGGGCTGTCCTAGAAGGCAGTGGTATTGATGCTGATGAGGACAGACAGGTCACAAGTTACGCACTCTGGGGTCGTGTTAAGGCCAAGACCACATAACAGTTTTTTGCCGAATTACTTAAATGTATGAAGACATATTACCTATGATCAACAGTGCCCTGTCTTAAAAAAACCCCTATACCACATTCCCTTCCTCTATCACAACATAAACACAGTTACACCAGCAAAATCCTGTTCCTGTCAGGACAAATTCAGGAGAAGAAGAACAAATTAAACTGGCAAACATTCAATTTTATTAGTATAATCAGCATCCTGGATTTAGAGCACCCTGCCATACAGATGCCCTACAGATAAAGCCTTCTGCATGTGGCCCTTGACTGAATCACTGGGACTATCCACCCTCAAGGTGAACTGGCAGGGGTAGGATTACCTTTCAGATAAACAGGATTTAGGCAAATGTGAAGAGTAATGGGATTCACCTTTTCCCAAAGTTTCATTATCTTGTTCCAACAGTATTGTATTTTAAAATGGGTCATATCCACCTCACCAAGAAGTGTCAATGTTTGTTGTACTGTTTCTAGTGGTGTAAGAGCCAGACATTGCAAAGTATTCAACTGAAAATTAGGATTTTAAAGTCACAGCCCGAGGAAACTTCACCTCCCAGATACTGGCAAAGAAGTAAACACATACATTTTTACTCTTACTTGCTCAAAAATAACTGAAAATCTTTGACTGTGCCAGGACAATAGCGAGTCAAACACATAGCAAAAATTATCAGAGCCTGTTACTTCTCATAATTGTGTCACATATCCTTCAGAGTAACTTTATTACCTGGTATGGTATGGTTCACTCCTAACAAAGATTTTTGCAATTGATGAAAAAAGGCAACCCACTGCTGCATTTTTCAGACACTTTTTGTCTTTTTCTAAATAAAACAACATTTTTATGCAGCCAATTATGTAGCTTCCATTGTATTTGCTTTCATAAAAACTATAAAAGCAGCTGACTACAATGGATTAGTTTAAGAACAATAATAATGACACTTGACATTTATACAGAAGTTTCCATTTAGTTTCTCAGACTGCCTTCACAAAAATAGGCATTAATATCCTTCTTTTGCAGATCCGGAAAATGAGGCATGGTGAAGTGAAATAACTCATTCAAAACCACCCAGAAAGTCTTTTACAGAAAACAGAGTATTTTTTTCTCCAAGTTTTATGCTCTAATCACTAGCCCACAGCAGTCAGAATGATGAATAATCACAGCAGCACTTAGATTGTAATTCGAAAACATAACAGCAACCAAGGCTCCCTCCAACTTCTTCCCACCAAGTGTGTAAAAAAAATGTCTGCCCAAATTCAAATTTAAAACCCATCAGCAATATTCCTCACAGCCTTTCCTTCCTTTCTTATTGATCGTTCTCTTTATCCTTTAACTCTTTCTTAATCCTTTGTTTTCTCCCTCACTGCTCATTCGCTTCAGACACCCACAGAGAAGCCACCCAGCCCCTCTCTCGCCCCTCTCATGCAGACACTTTTGCCCTCAGAACGGTTTATTGAACAACTCATGCAGTACAAGCCACAAAAATCCTAATGGCTGGCTCAAGACTTAAAAAGACCCATGTGGAAAATCCAGCAAGAGACATGTAAATTTAATTTATGATTTTCTCTGAGGACAGGAGGGCAATTAGGTGCCACAAGGAGCGTCAGAGGCACATGCTGGTCAACTCAGGCCACTATACCTATTCTGCAGCAGGAGAGTATGAAGATATTTAAGGACTATGTGAGCAAGAATGAAGAATAAACCGATAAAACACACCTTGCCTTGCTGACCAGGTCTCCTGCATATCTCCCTGTTGTTATAACCCTTTGTTCTCCAATCTTGAGCCATGGAGCATCTCTCTCAACCCTCTTTCAGCAGTCTCACTACCTGTCTTCAGCCATCAAGGGTATCAACCAAGAACAGAGCCACCAAGACTCCAGAAAGGACCACTACACTCTCCCCTGGGTGCCTGCTGGGACATGGACAGCCCCCATTCAGCCAACAGGGCAGCTCGCCTTCGGCTGCTTTGGCAGCCCACTGCCATCCTCACCAAACCTACCAGCTCTGACAGCCTTTGACATGTGGCCACACTTGGCAGTGCCAGAGGAAGGGTGATGGATTGATTGCAACCAGAGCAGTAGGCAGCCTTCCCTAGGCTGGGCAGCCAGGCTTTTGTTATTGGAGCCAGAAGTTCTTATTTCTAGGCTTCAGAGACCTGCCTATATGATTTATCTAGAAGTTGCTTTCTTATCAGCAGATACAGCTTTAGTACAGCCTGACTGTCTGCTGAAACAACCACAGGAATGGATCTTGTTTGCCTCTGTACGAAGAGGAGAGTGCAAGATACTCACATCACAGGAATCCAAGACCCCAAGCTCTCTTACAAACATAAATTAGCCCACACTGCATCCCTTTGGGGTGAGTTTAATAGAGTAACATTTTCCAAATGCATCAATTGCTTTCAGGGTGAGCCACGGGCTCCTAAATCACCTAGATGCCTTGGAAAATATTAGCTGCTATCCCACACCGGAGTCAAAGCCAGTTGGCCGGGGTCAGGCAGCAAGGCTGTCACCCAGCCAGGAGGAACACCTCAGCAATCAGCCAGCCAGCCCATCGCTCTCAGGGCTGATCAAAATAACCAACCAATGCAGAAAGCTGCGCTGGGCAGCGGCTGATGGAGCAAACTTCAAAACCAATCACCACACACACAGAGCAGCTGTCCGGCCAGAAGAACCGGCACAAGTCAGAGATATGCTCAGTGTCTTACAGGGCAGACACAAGAAAGAATTTTTATACCTTTTTTTTGTACATTATTAATGCAGTTCTTTCAATGCCCAGATGCTGCAGATCATCCTTTCAGAGACATTTTCAGACCACAAAAGCAATGCTAAAATCGTGGAGAGTTTTCTGTTTGGACTCAACAGGTTGCCATTAGAGGCACAGCCAAAACTAGCAGCGACTGGCAGATTTAGGAGTGATCTAAGAAGGTAGCAGAAATGCTAATTTAACAACACTTTCAACTTTCCAGATCTTTGTTTTCAGAGCTTAACCCTGACAGTCTTTATTAAACATAAAACTTTCCATACAGAGTCACTGTGGAAGGACAACTAAAGAGTTTTCCAGGGATACCTGTTTTTATCAGGCAAGAGATAAGTAATCCTTCCCAGGCAATTTCCCTGCATTCTTAGTTAAATTCAAATCCCTAACATTGTCTAATTGCCTTTTTTGTTATGTGAATCTCCAGCCATGCACCACGGGGAACTCTGGCTGGTTACACAGTGAGACAGGTGCTTTAGTGGCTGTAGGGCTCACATCGTTAGGCACACGCAGAGTTATTAATCATTTCAGCTTACTCTGAGGCACAAACCTGAATTAAGTCAGGCCACTTTCCTGAGCAAAACAATAGCTTAATTGTAACAGGTAAGGCAAAAGCGTTTTGAGAGGTAGAGTTTCAGGAACTAGGACANCAAGAGAAGAAAATACACTGTAATTTAAGAATTATGTGGTTTAATCATTTGTTTTCTGCAAGGAAAGAAAGATAATTTTAAGATAATCTTTTAGCCTCACACAACCTGTTTCCTTCAGATGCTGAATTTCTCGATATGGGAAAAGTTCTCCCATTTGCATTCTGTGATCTGTAGTACTGCAATCATCCCAGTGATATGAATGGCGGCTTGTTTAGGGATTTTTTCACACAATGGGAAGTTTTAAATAGAGATGGATTTTCAAAAGCATCTACTAAAGTACGAGTTCAAAGATTTCAAAAGTATTCTTACTTGAAGATTTTGTAAGTAACTTACACGACAGAAGGAGGAAGAAAAATAACTCTGTTGGAAAAAACATCAGAACACATATTTAAAATCCTGTTAGATGCTTACAGATGCTTATCTTTTTCTTGAGGTATCAACATATATTTAAAAATCTGTCTGCAAGACATATCCTTAGAGAGTTTAATGTACCTGGCACACCGGGATTTTGGAAATTGGACCTAGACTGTTGAAAATATTAGCAAGTAGTAGTGTTATAATCTATCCCACACATATGAAATGATAAATTTATCTTTACTCTTTTGTTGCAACCTTTGACTAGAATATGATAGTTACTCGAAGAGCTGAAATAAGACATCTTGGCTTCCCCACAGAAACAGACTTTGTAAATTCATAAGGTACCTCTGGAATTCTAAAGCTAGATCTGCCTTCACAAGAAAACACTGCATGGAAATCAGTCCCCCAATTCAGAACTAAGCTTTAGAAATCTTGCTAGAAAGATTAACATCCTTCTCAACTTTGTACTGCTCATTAAGTAGATGAACAAGAAAAGATTTGTATGAAATACTTCTGTCTATGACACACTACAGCTGGAAACTACATTAACTGCTAAGGCTTGCCCTGCAACTGCTGCGACTAACTAGTAAACAGCAAGGAGTAGTATAAAAGTCAGAAGTAAAGTTATAGTTCACAGAATCAGAGAATATTTTGAGTTGGAAGGGACCCACAAGGATCATCAAGTCCAACTCTTAAGTGAATGGCTCATACAGGAACGAGACCGGCAAACTTGGCGTTATTAGCACCATGCTCTAACCAACTGAGCTGATCTCAAAATGGATGGAAGACATGCATTTTCTCACAGGTGAAGCTCAAAAGGACCACTGGATTTACCATGTGGATTACAATATAGCACATCTATCCTGGCAAAGTGCCACAACCTACCTTAGGGTGAAGTTCACCCAGCAATAATTACACTTATTATTTGCATATCGTATCCAAATGTGAGCTGCTCCATGGAGCATCCTTTTTCTGCACCCCACTGCCAACTGCGTGCTCCCACCATCTTCCTCAATCACACAAGGATTAAGTGTGTGGGCTCAGCTCTTTTACCCAGCTCCAAATGAGCCCTGAATGAAAACAACTAGATACCATGAGTGGTTTGTGATGAGTTTGGCAGCTGAGCAGGAGACCTACCTAGTTCCATGGCTGTTCCTACCATTTCCATGTCTGCATAGGGACCAAGAGATGCAGGAAGGTCACATAAAGTGCACCTCAGAAACAGGTCCTCAGCCCAGCCATTTGCAAACAAGTGTGTTACAGCAGGATCAGTCCTGATTTGTTGCTATGGCTTGCCCAGCACCAAGGTAAGTTTGTGAGGGCAGCTAAAGCATTTGCAGTGTCAGCCTCACCTTGGTGTAGCCTGTCTCTGGAGCATATTAAAGGGTCCCCCAGGGACCTACCCTTCATCACAAGGAGCCAGGGCTGGGGTGCTGTTCCAGCCCTTGAGCTCCCACAAGCCAGAAGAGCAGCACACAGGAGATGGCAGTCTAATGGTGTGCAGGGCAGGGCTCAGCACACCTGAGTCTTGGACATGAAAAATATACCTTTTCAGTCTTATGGTAGTCTTGATAAGCCTGAGCACCTCAAGGCCCAGGCTTGCAGCATTTGACAGCTGAACTCCCCTCCTGCTTGTCTGTCTCTCACACTCATTCTATCTTTGATCCTCTCAAGGAGAAAAAGGATTTAGAAGAGCTTGTGGAAAACTTTACACACAGCAATATTCAAAGAAGAGATAAGAAGGAGGTGCTGGTGAATACTGTAATGGCATAATCTACTTCAGTGGGAGATTCTCGTCTGGCTGATGCATTTCATTTCTGACACACTACTGAAAGGACAGTGCAAAAACAAGGGTTAAAAAAAAAGAGGGCAAAATTTGCCAGGCAATTTGGTACCAACACATATTCTAGGTGGACTTAATGAAGTGTGAAATGATGGCCTAGAGCTGGTCCTACAGAAATAAGCAGTAAAATTCCATATACATTAATAGAAGCAGAGGTACCAGTATTGACTATTTTGAAGAGTCTGACTGTTCAACAGCAAGATAATCTGTTTTCTAATTTTCATGCTATGTATAAGTCAAGGACACCAAGGATCCAGAAGAGCCACTCCTGCTCAAACTCCAACTAGAAGAGACGCACTTTAAGTAGATTTAATGGAGCCCTACTGAAGCCACTGCTCTAATATACAGCAGTGTCTAATATTTAGCTGATGGCTAAAATGCAATAGCTGAATATGTCTGACTAAAACACATATTTATATACAAATGCAATAGCAAAAGCTATGGGGAAGGGAAAACAGCCACCCTGATTGTCACTGTGCAGCCATATAAAGAGGTGGAGAAGTAACTGTGGTCAGGACAAAGTCATTCTCATGGCATAGTGTCGGGCAACTGGCTAAGTGCAAAGCTGCCCAAAGTTCAGTGAAATCAGCCTGGTGACATGTGGAGCAGATGCTGAAAGCCTGACAGCTGGAAATGTTGGAAGCACTTGTCATCAAAAGGTGGCAGGAAGCTTATGTCAGCTGGAAAAGAGCCTGGATGCTTGTTGCTAGGGCAGCGGAGGGGGTTTTGACAGACAAAAGTGTTGGTGAGCAACGACTGGAGATAAGAGCTCAGATCCCTGGGAAGGCGGAGGAGGGCTGGTTCTTCACCTTTATCTTTAGTGATAGGGATATAAAAGGTCACTGCAAACCCCCAATTAGGGGCAAGGCCTTGCGTGGTCCTTAAGTCATCTGCCACTAGCTTAACCCTAGAAGGGAATTGTTAGAGTGACATTTCATGCTCATTCTCAGTGTTATGGTATAAATGCCACAGCTAGCCAGGAGGCTGCAGATGAGGAAGAAAGCAAGGGGTGTGGGGGAGAAAAATATTCGTCTTTGGGAAGAGTTAGATTTGTTAGACTTGACCTTGAGAACCCGAATGACAAAAGCTACGTCTGTGCCTGGCAAAGAGCCTTCTTTTTGAATTTTACTTCCCTCTAGACACATTCAGAGTAAAACAACAAAGACATAGCAGACCTGTCCTCAAGTAAATCTTACTTGGTCCTGTAAAAAATAGAGGGGAAAAACAACCCAGAAGTTCTTTATTGGGACATCTAAATCATAAGTATGTTAAAGAACAGGAAGAAAACCCAAAGACTATCAAAAAATGCACAGTCTTCAGAAAGACTGAAAAATAAAACCTTGTTAGTTGCTGGTTTCAGTCCAGATCCAGTAAAAACAAACTAGAAAACAATAAAAAATAAAAATCCTTTTGAAAGTTCTTTTTCAAACAAGTTTCCCAAACGTACAGTATTACTCAGAGATATTCTGGACCAAAAGCCTCTTCAAAAAACATTATAAAAGTTACAGTATTGATAGCAATTTCAGATAAATGGAACACCCAAGGTCTTTGTCAGTTTTCACACTATGAGAAGTTTCATTAATCAAGTACAGCTGGCTGAACATTTTTTTCATTATATGGTTTATTGGTTTGGATGACTCAAATAAATTGGGGAAATTCACCTAGTGCTGGTTCCCTTTCATTTCCAAGGCTGGCAGTGGACATTTCTGAAATGATATGTTCCAGTTCTGGTAACAGATTTGCACAGTCACTGTCATTAGCTATCCTCACCTATGCCCACTCAAACAGGTAAGTGAGACAAGATGGCAAACTCTTGCCTGGGCCATGGGAGACCCACGTGCAAATCTGTCCTCTCTGCCCCTCTGTGTTCCATGTCTCACTCAGTTCACACTGAGACCTTAACCAGCAACCAGAGGATTTGGTAACTACAAACTCGAATGGAGAGTATACTCCAAATTATATAAAATTATTGAATAAATCAGAAAGAGAAAGAATAAGCTTATGGCCCAATGACTGTGTTACTCACTTTGCACGGCAGTGAGAGGACATGAAGCAGAAGGGTCAGAGCCCTTCTCTGATCCTTAGTCTCTCTCTTGCCTCATGTAGATGTGTGCTATGCTCCCACATCAGGCTCACAAACAGAGAAGATTCAGCACAAGAAACCTGACCCACAAATTCTGGTTTACTTGCTTGATGCATTTGGGTTATTTTTAAAATCTAGATATCCTAAGAAAGAAACAAGAGGTCCTGCTCAAAATAATTCACGTCCAGCATTAAGACTTTCATCCAAGCATTAGGCAAACATTTTAGTGAAAAGTTTGAAACAGTTTGGAGTTTTGAATTTAAGTTGTTAACATCCCAGGTAAATTGCCCTACTCACTCAACCAGCAGATAAAATGGGAGAGCTGGGACTACTTCCCTCTCATGTTTATGATCCAATCCTTTTCTTTTATTAAATGTACATGAAAACCAAATGAAACAGTTTGCCAGGTGTTAAAAAATGTTTCTATAACCTCAAATCAATCCTTGTGCTGCGCTAACAAATCTAAAGAAATTAAGTTTCCATTCAGTCCATAACATTTTCTTTGCAGCTCAGCTGCCAAAATACTTTAAACCCAGCAACTATTTGCACAGCCCTATAAATTAGGTTTACTAAAGGAAACAATTAGCAAGTCTGTAGCTTACAGGAATTTCAATTGGTACTGTTACAGTGCATTGTTTAAGTAATTAGAAAATTATTCCAACTATTGTAAGTATTTGCAACACAAATCTGGCACACATAGATGCTGTCCTATTAATAATGAAAGCTATAAAAAGCTTGAAAAGCTAGTCTGCAGAGGAGGTCCCATGCTTGTTAGTCTAACCAGTATATGCTTTTCATTGTTACTGAATAGCAATATCAAAAAAAAATGGGAGTGTACAGGGAAATGTGCTCCTGTGCTGCTAAATTTGTGAGGAAATCTAAAGATACAGATGTGTCACTTACTCCATTCAAGTTTAAACATGTGAGGATCTGGATAAAGAAATAATACAATAATAATTGAAGTTAAGGTGTACCACTGGACCAGGGTTCTGTATTAAATACTTAGCAGAGCTATAAAATCAGTAGCAAAACGTCATGAAACCTAAATGAGTTTCCAAATGAGTGTCTATTTCCAAATGGAAATAGCATCAATCATAAATGAGATGCTTTAACCACAATTTAATACTCTCCACAATCCTAAAATGCAATTAATCTGCTAAAGACAGTAATACTTCCAATAACGATTAGGAGCCTTAAAAAATTCTGCACCTCAGATTTAGCTATTAAGCTCTAGAGATGGGCTAGCAGCCAGATGTTTATAAACTCTTTTCAGGTTACAATTTAGTTACGGTTACAGGGTTAGACAATGTACTCTCATTTAGCCCTCCAACTGACTAGCTTAACCATTATCTGCCACTACACTGGGCACATGCACCCTGCTGGCTGCCACTGTCCAATGCCAAGTCATCTATTTCCCCGCTACTGCTCGGCTGAGGCTGCTCCATTCATCCCCTAGACAGCCTCCTTTCAGGGGAGCATTACAGGCTCAACAGACCTCTTTGTTGGAGTTCTATTTACACCACCATTTTTTGTTACTCAGATTGTGAAAGGAAACAACAGGAGATGGAGAGGAGACGGACTGCTAACACAGTGGACCAGAAGTCATCAACCTCAGCTCTTTGAAGTGATATGCACAGTAAATACGGAAACTATACCAATATGTGAAATAACCTGGTGGTCTAAGTGCACTTCCCAGCAGACATGGGGATCTATATCTACAAAAAGGCAGCATCATAATCAGCAAACGCTGGCAACCTTCCCCACTGTTTATAAAGAACTGCAGTGTAATTATTCACTCGGCTCCCATTGATTGTAATGGGATTTGGCTGGATAAATCCCCATGTAGCTCTTTGAAAATTTGGGAGCTTTAGGGCAGTTGCTGCTCCGAGGTGTAAAACCTTACACACATTCAGATGGAATGTGCTCCCTTCTGAACACAGCTAAAATGCAGCAGTACGAGTAAGTATTATGAGCCCTTGACTTGATTACTGCTGTCTGCAAGCTGCTGTGAGATAGAAATGCACCTCGCTGCAGCAGGACAGCACAATGACCGTGTGCCTCCCAGGCAAAGGAGTGCTGGAGCACATGCCCCACTCTGAAGACGTGTTCAATTCCCTTTGACTTCCACACAACTGAGGCACACACACGACTGCTTCGTGGCATGGATTTCAGCGTGTGACCCAGGATGTAAGGCACACAGCAGTGCTCCAGAGGCCTCACAGCAGCTTCAGCTGTCAGGTTTTATTTGGGGAAGCTGCTTTGCACACGCACCAGGCTGCTCAGCAGCTGCCTCCCCAGCGTGCCGTGGGCTGGCTGCTCCTTGCCCACACCTCAAAGGCTTTTGCAGCCTCAATGCTTCGCCCTGTTGACTTCAGCAGGAGCAACGCTGCATTTCGGCGAGTGATGGCAGCACCAGGGCTCCATACACTGAGGTGACAGACACGGTGTGTTGAACCACCAGCTGAGCAGGCAAAAAGGGCTTGGGTTCAGTGAACTCTGTGCCTATCACAGACCTCCTACACCAGAGAGCAGCTCCATTAAGGGTACACGCATATCTCTCATTTCTTGGCCGCACTCTGACTGAAATACACCTGTTATCCCCCCAGCCCTGTTATCTTCATTATTTACTGCAGCACCTTACCTCCAGCTCCAGCTTCTTCCCTCCTGCTCCTTCCTGAGCTTCCCTGAATGACAGCTCTGTGCCTCTTTGGGTACCAGATTTAGTTTGCAAGACCATGGCACCCTGGTCCCACTGGCCATTGGTTGTTCCAGCAGCCTCCACTCCCATCTTCCAATCCAGTGGTGCCTTAGACAAAATAAACACCACCAGAGGCAAAGTTAATGTTACTTCTCTGTGACAACTATCTCCAATTTCTATAGTGGGACAGACGCCAAATAGTGGTGGTGTGGAATTTAAGTCTGCATGTGCTGCCTTTACCACGGCCCGCAAGCCAGGCTTTCAGAACATTTTACTGGTGCACAGATTCTGGGGTTCTGGGATGATAAAGATCTCACCTGCTTTCATTCTATAAAATGCACATTTTTGGATTTCCTTTTTCAAACAAACAAACAAAAATATTGAAACAGAAAAGCCTATTAGTAATTTAAAATTACTAAGAGAAAGTATGTTGTTATTACTCAAAATTTTCCCTTTCTAAACCACTCACACCATTGGGGAAACAAGGGGATTGGTTCTTGAATTGTCATTGTTTGAAGTAAGGAGGCTTGCTTCACTAACTTTTGCAGATATGAGTAGAAAACACGTTTTAATGTCCTGCTTTTTGGCAGATTAATTTACTATTTCTTGTCTGGTGTGTTTTGCTGCTTTTTAAGAACACCCTCACAAGTTAACAGTGTTCTTCTTTTCTCTGACAATATCCAGAAGCTGGACATAAAATAGACAATGTACAGAGCACTGTGTGTGCATGCATGTTTCAGTGCATAGAAATGTGCACTTTTAATTGTAACCAGTGCAAATGACAACTAAAAGCAATAGCCTTTCAACTTTTGCAAAAGGAGGTCCCATTTTTGCATTTTATGGGGTAGTTAGAAAAACAAAATTTTATTGCCTGTAGAGAGGAACAGTTTTCAGTAATTTAAGCTTATAGTGGAACCAGCTGATCTCCATCTTGCTTTATCTGTATTGTTTTATTCTTTGATCATAAATGTATGCAATGAATATTTTTACGCTATTTTATTTTTTGGTAAATTGTATGCATCATGAGATAAAAAGTATACTGGTTACTATTATTTACCTAATGGGTTTTCCCTTCCTGAACAGTATTTTCTGTAGTTATCATATTGAGAATTTGCCAAAGTTATCTGACAGGCCCAGCCTAGAACTTCAGCAATTCTGACATGCCTGCAAAAGTTCCAAGAGGAAGAAAAAAATCTATTCTTTTTTATTTCCTAGGAGCCTCAGAATCCAGCCTAGTCAGTCAGAAAAAGTTGTTGTCTTGTAAGGCTAAAGAAAGCCTTTGAAGCATGTCAAGTTTATGAAAACATAGACAAACCCAGAAAAGCATTCTTCAAGGAAAAGCTCAAAGAATAAAATCTAAAGTGTTTGTTGTGTTCTGCTGATTGGTGGGCTAAAGATAACAACTTACAGGGCTGCCTGATGACCAAGAGGTTGGGATGGAAAAACAGAGCCCCTGATGTTAATTGCACACAGTTTAAACCTGGCTTAGGCTATCTTACACAGCCCCTTGCTTTTGATTGGATTTCTGCCAAGTGCTCTGACACTCTTGTTTGGTGAGTGCTACAAAGGCACAGCGTGCTCAGGCTGAGCTTGGGTGCTGTTGGTTCCTGCAGAAACTTTCCTCTGCCACCCAGTGCCATCCTGGCTGCCGACTCCTGTTTCTTGAAACACTGCAGAAAGAAAGGGGAAAAGTAGGATAACAACATATAACTTTTCCCTGGAAAATTTCTGCTTTGTCAGAGGTAAATTCTCTTTAGGCTTCCATATTTTTTTTTTTAAGAGATTCTGCTGTTGCATTTTAAAGAGCACTTGGAAATGTAAACAAACTACTTTTATAACAGAAAAACATCTCAAGATTTAAGATTATTGCAAAGATTTTGGTTCATATTCTGGGTTAAATGCCAAGTATGGAAGCTACACAACGATACTGCATTATGTTATGACATGCAACCTACTGTGTTGAAATATATTTGTATTTTAAAAATATGTGTACTTGTAGGGAAATATCTAAGAAAGATTCACCAGTCCACAGTGATCAGGGACTTGTAAAGGGTGGCCATCTCTTCAGGATCCTCAATAACAGAAGGGGTCAGGAGACCACAGGCCACTGCCATTTTGGTGTCCCATGCACCAGATAACAAAATGAAGTCATTATGTGGCAACAACAAACAATAATAAAGTTCAATTTGCTGCTGCATTGGGAGGCTTTGAGGAGGCTGCTCAAGAGATGTCTCAGCTGCTTCCCCACAGCTGCTCATCAGGCACATGAAGCAAACCCAGCAGGGAGAGTAATAAAGACACATGTCCTCCCTCATGTTTAGAACAGAGCATGGGAAGGCCAGCAGAGGTGGTCTGGGCTGCATTGGGTCAGATGGAACATGAGGCAGCCCTGACTGCCCTTGATGCCAGCCTGCCAGCCCTGCCACCAAGAGACTGTGGGCTTGGGGGGACACCTGGCAGTGACACCTTCCTCCCCACCTGCTGCTGGGGGCTGTGGCATGGTCCTGGAGGGGCAGCAGCAGGGCCAGAGAGAAGAGGAAGGCAGAGGATGGCTGGAGAGAGGCTGGCAGTGGCAGGAGGTGTGGGGCAGCTGGGGTGCAGTGTCTGGCTGCAGCCATGTGTGTGTGTGTGTGTGTGTGTGTGCAGGGGGCTGTGCAGGGACAGGGGCATGGCTAAGAGGCGGTGTTGGCTGTGTGATGAGAAGACACATTTTCAGCTCCAGTGCCCCACAGGCTGGGAGGGAGCACAGTTCTTGTGGGAGGCCAGATGCACCCCAAGCATCTGCAAGAAGGGGCAGAGACGAGCCTGCAGCTCTAAAGGAAAACTCAGTGCTCCTGCTCCAAAAGAGGCACTCATTTTTCTCAGCCCACTGGCTTCACATCACCCATCCTTCCTAGCCAGCCCAGCTCACTCCTGGGGAGCAAGACTATCAGGCCTCCTCTGCCTTTATGCATTTTTTCTTCACTCTTGGCAAATCAAGAGACTTTGAACCATTTCCTGACCTAATACAGCTTTCATAGAATTTTACAACAGCTGGCAAGGGTGAGATGGTAGCTCTCTGTGCATCTCTATGCACTAACCAAAATCACTGTTCATTACAACTCCAGTAGTATCAAAAAGCCCAGGCACAACTTTTGGGTAACGTTAATTTGCACCTCATTAGCAAGTACATTTTACCCAGCCACCAGGAGAGAGGCCTGACTGCACAAATGGTATCTAGTCCTTATCTCAGTCTGCTGCTGACAGACACTGTGTTTACAGGAGAGTTTAGCATTTGTAGCAAATACTCTTTTGCCAGGTCAGTTTGCCACTACTGAGGGGACACTGGTGAGGGCAAGTCATGCCATGGCCATCCATTCACTGATCATCCATTACACACTGATGTTACAGATCCCTGCTGCATCCAAACCCTTTCATTGTTCTTTGCCTGGAGGCCAAATAAACTTTTCACTGTCACATCTATATTCTGGCACAGATAGGCTGATACATGAAGAAAAGATGTCATTATCAGGATGTGTTGGGTTAAAAAAAACTAACAACAACAAACTGAACAAACAACAAAAAAAAGTCAGTATTTTCTATAACTTCCTCACTTTAATAAGGTGGAAAAGAGTATACAATATCATGAAATACTAACAAATGGTCTGCTGCCTTTGAAATAAAACTAAGTTTATTAAGACCCAGTTAACTGTTATAAGGTAACTCTCAGCTGCTCCCTAGCTTGCTACAGAGTCAAATTATGGTGTGCAGTGTTGAGTAAAGTGGGATCTAAACCATCCCAAGCGACTTCCAGTTTTATTGCATACTGACAACAGAAATCAGATTCAATTAGCAAGACATGAATGCATTTTCAGAATCTGCAAGTTTTTTATCACTTGCTAGCTGGTAAACAAATAAATTATGCAGTGTGAATTGAAACCCATCTCTACTTGGAGCTATATAATGTAATTGTTATAATTTAATTCAGCTCTAATGAGATTAGAGTTTGTGGCTCTGTAACCCAGTATTTTTGTAAAGATACATTACCATACATTTGAACTACAAAAACAAGTCTGTTTTACCGTATTTGCTGACTTGTCAACACCTTTACTTGACTCTGCAAAAGTTTAGTGAGTGTTTTCTTTTCCCTTGTCCCCTCAATTTGATCCTCATGACCTTCAAAAGACATGAGAACAGGAGCTTCTTGCCTTACACATTTTCTGACAGAAACAGCAAAAAGAATTGAGAATGCAGAATGGCAGCTGGACATCTGGATGGCTTTGAAGTTCCTGCTAGGTGAAGTTGTATCTTTTGATACTTAAATCCTTCTAAGAGTGTACATCACTCCCCAGGTGAATGGTGACTTTCATTCCCTGTTTCTCCCTTAGCTGAGTACAAAGTGCCATGAAGTCCTTTAAGGCGGATGGCAAAACCGTAGCATATTCCTCAGTAATCAGGGGCAAAACTCAAGGGCACATCACCCGTAGGGCTAAGGTCTATATGGCAAAAAACAACATAAAGGGGCACACTTCAATTCATATTAAACATAACAACCACCACCACATATGGACATTTCAACTGAAAAAAAACAAACCCAAACTAAGAAACAGCAATAAACATTTGTTTAAAAAAAAGGGAAAATATTAATTTCTATAGAAAATTTAAATACATTTACAGAATTGGAAGATTCAGGAGTAAAAACAAGAACTAAATGCCATCTTTAATAATGACCATTTCTAAGATATTTCAGTTTGGAACCACAGGTATTATCTTTAGGCTTCATTGAGTACTCAAAGTCAACTATTCAGCCTCTTTCTGTGTGAGCTATACCACGGGCTTCCTGATGTACCTGAACAGTTGCTGGATTAATCCATCTGAAAGATCAGACCCAGACCTTTTTGATTAAGCCTAGAAGACACTTTGTTCAAAACCCAGCGTGCTAATTTTTTTGCAGTGATTTTGCCGTCACGTATTGAAGAACTAAAAGAGAATTTACTGCCACAGGAGGGGCCCAGAGAGGCAGTGAAATACCCACCCATGAAGATTTTAATAATTCAGCTGGACTCAGCCCTGAGCAACATGATGTCCTCACTCTGTTTTGTGCTGGTCCAGATAACTGCCAAGGTCCCTTTTTGGCTGAAGTCATGCTATAAGTGTAGGTCTCTAGAATACCCCATCATCCCTGTTGGTCAATCACCCTGAAGGAATTGCACGACCACTACTGATGCAGTGCAAGTTCCCAAGCATTTTCCATGCAAGCGGAGCAGAGGGAACTTAGCAACACATCCAGCAACTCATGGGACAAAGGGGGCAGTGAGGGTGAAGGGAAGAAACCCTCATCTGGCTGTTGTTCAACTTGAAGTTATAGTATTTGTTTTGAATGCATTTCAGGAAAGTGACATTATCACCAGAGGAACAACGGAAGTGAATTAATTTACATATAACTTGCAAATATTTTGATAAACAAATTGTATGTTTACAGCAACACCAGAAACATTTAACATTTTGTTCACTGAAGTTTAGTTAATAAGGAATTTTCTTTTCTTGAAAAACTGTACTGGAATTCTTATTATGTCAGTTTCATCAGTTCCTCAGTAAAACAAAATAGGGAGCAGCTTTCCAGTGATCATTATGGAGATTGCTGCTGTAGTACTATGTTTTCCTTTAGATGCAATGAATGTAATGCTTCCTGCAAGTGTAGCACAAAGAAATGCTCCTTTCACCATCATCCTAACACCTGCTTGGCCGGGGGACGGCTGGGAGAGGAAAGCTTGGTACCTCCCTACGTCCGCCTCACCTTTTCCTAGTTCCTTGATCACTTTTTCTCTAAATCACGCCCTCTCCAGCGCTGGCCTTGCCGGTGCGCTCCCCATAAGGGGGCACCCTTGGATGCGTCCTGAGGGAGCGCGGCGGCCGCTCCGAGGTGCGGCAGGGCAGGCAGCTCCGCTGCCGGCAGGGCTCGTGTGGCGGCCGGCGGTGCCCGCACCGAGCTGGGAAAGGACACGTTCAGCCTTGCCAGAGGTACCCACTGCGGCGCTGCGACATCTAAGCTCAGCATTCATCACCTAGCCACTTCTTTCCAGAAGGGTACTACTGCACTTCTGAAGAAGGAGGAATGGGACAGAGCCGTGCGCTTAAAACCCGTATCCCGATTTCTGCGAAGTCAAAAGTTTTGATTGGATGCAAACTTTGGCTAACGTGGGATAGTTACTAATGGCAACAAAGAATGGCCTCTTGCTCTTGCCTGTTTGCTTGCTCCGATCTGGATCCCAGCAGGTTTGACACTGTCTGGGTCTGAACAAAGAAGCTGCTGCCCGTCAGCCAGCACGACACAAGGTCTGGATCTGCAAATTATCCTGGGCACGCAGCACACAGAATGTTGCAGCTCCCTTCCAGGAAGGGAGACAGTGCTCATCTGTCTCTTTAGCTTTATTTCAGCTTGTAGCTGAGGTGCAATCAATGCACACACGGATCTGTAAGCCAGGAGGTGCTGCTGACTCCTGAGATGTAGGCCCAGAAGGCTCCAGATCAGAGGGAAATCAGCATCCAGGTTAAATTGAGTCACGCTCAGATGAAGAACAAGACTCTTAACTACAAGGACATGAGACTCTGACCTGACACGGAAGCTCACTCAGATATGATAAGAGACTGATTTATAGCTCTAAGACAATCCCCTCCCTCCTTAGGGGCTCAAGGAAACATTTATTGACTCTAGAAGAGAAATACCAGTTATAATTCTCACTTTATATAGGAGGAAGCAGAAACAGGGCTTTAAGCCCTCTTCTGAGTTTGCATTTACTTTGGATATTGCAGCCTTGGCTGTTGCCCAGACTGGGCTTGTTCAGTGGAAACAAAGCCACTGTTGGTCCTACAATGTGAAAGGCTCGTCAGAAAGAGCCGTTTTGGAGCTGTCGTGCTTAAGACAACATCCTTCTCAGCTTACAGCTGGGAGTCACGGCACAGTCCTCAGGGGTTACATCTGGCAAGACAGCCAAGCCTCTATGCAAAGGAGCAAGCCATGGCTTTTGGGCAGGTGGAGAATAGCTTTTATACAGGAGGGAAAAAACAAATTGTGTTTTATTTTCTGTGTACCTGCACTGATGCTGTTGTCAGTCTTAAGTAGGTTAAAACTTTTAAGGAAAATAATTGGATTTTTCAAACTGTCTAATAAGGGACTATGTAGAAAAATGTTACTACCCTTATCTAGATTAAGTATTGCTACAGAGGGTTTACTGGAAGAATTGAAGACCCCTATTGATCAAATTACTCAGGCACATGCCTGATTAGAGAGAAAGCTTGTTTTGTGGTTAAGGTGCTAAAACTGGGGCTCAAGGTGGTTTGGCTCACTTCCTTCCATCTATCACACATTTATCTGCAAACCTCAGAAAACTAGAGTAATATGTTTTCCACACCAGACCTCCCTATTCAGTAGTTTTTTAAAAAAGCTAAGGCATCTCAGAAAGGACCAGTCCTTAAAAAGTAATTTATGAGTTTTAGGGGAATGTTAAACAAATAACAGGGATTACACAGGTATTGCACACAAACAACTAATGGGGATTACACAGGTATTGCACACAGGCAGAATTTTAAGCACACAAACAGCTTCTCTGCTTTTCCATCTTCATCAGCTGATGAGTGTCCTAAGCTGTCTGTAGACTGAAATCCAGTTTTTGGTACTTGATCTTCCTGAACTGTGATATCAGTAACTTGCATGATCAGTACTTTATCTCTTGACAATTGCCCCTCAGATTCTGAGGCATCATAGCCCCTGATTGGACATATCTGCCAAACTCTAAGGCACAAAACCTTGATAACAATTCACAGAAGTGTTTCAGTACATACAGAACTAGCCTGACCTATGACAGCCTAACCATTAGGGGCTTTCCACAGTGACATAAAATTGCAATGCAGAGATTATGCAACAGGCTCTTTAACTTTATGGTGTTAGGAACAGTGACAAATTGTTTCTCATGGCCTCATATGCACAGGTGAAGCATCTAAGGAAGTCACGGACAGTGCAGCTCAGTGAGGGTTTTAGCTTCATGGCACAAACTCTCTACCTTTACAAACACAAGCTCCTAACCCTGAGTGCACACAATACCTGAGAGCACGTAGTATAATCATGTATGACACTTCTTCATCATTATGTTCTCTTTAACTTCTCTTCTTGACCAGTCTGCTGTATGATTTAATCATTTTATGTTCATGTTAGCATCTCAGCCTTTCAAGTATTTTTTTTTTCCTATGAATTTTTGCCTTACTGATTTTAACAGATATTTAGAATAAAGAGCACAACCCTGAAGTGACTAAGGTCACTCATGTTATCAATGTATGTTTTCCACTGAGAACATTTTGCACAAAACTGACAGTGAATCAGTGCTGAGACACTTGAATTCAAAGTGCACATACTGGGAAGGTTCCTGTCTGCCTGGGAAAGCCTGGGGGGGTTCTAAAAGGCATGCATTCTCTGTTGCCTTGGCATTACTCTCCTCAACTGTATTTGAAGTTAGTTAATGTGTACTACAGGGAATCAACCACTAAAAAACCAAAAATTCCTATAATTCTTACAATCCTATTACTTGTGTAACTCAGCCTTCACCAATTGAAGCTTCATTCCCAACCATTAGTTTACAGGAGCCAGTCACACCCACAAGGTGAAATAAGCAATACAGGAAAAAATACATTTTTAAAAATGTTTTATCTCATTTAGGGAGAATTCTGTACAACTGTATCCATACAACACTTCAATAAGATTTTGTGATGATTTTTGTAGTACATTTAAAAATAAATAAAATATCTGCACCAGAAACATGTTGGGGCCTCAATTTTCAGTGCATAGCTGCATGACAGGAGCAAAGGCTCCTTCTCCAGTAAAAGAGGAACTGAAGCAGAGTCTCTTTAAGTAAAAATAGCAGTTGAAGTTCACTTTGCAGTGAGTTTTGGCAGTTCTGCTTTATGGTCTGTTTAGCTGGGAGAGAAATGTCTTTTCACACCTACCATCTATCTGTGTATGAAGTTACTTTGTAATAGTGAGCAGTGGTCACCAGGAGTCTCTGCCAGTAAAGGGTTTATTGCATTTATTCCATGTTAGATAATTTAAGAGTCACCAGAACAACTTGCAAGTTTGTGTATGAAGTAGTAACTGCCTAAATGTTTCATTTCCGGAGACTTTTGTATAGTTTTCTAACACACAGTTGATCTCTCTGCATGAGCTTACTCTCTTTAAAAGCATGTCATATAGCAACACTAAAGTTAAAATTTTCTACCCATATAGTAAATACCAATATCTGATCCCTATATTTCAAAGACTAGCAAATAGGACAAACATTAAGAAACAAAGCTGGATGATTAATGAGATAAATGAAAAATAACTAGCATATATTTTTACATCAGATAAGAAGGCTGCCTGATTCAGGAACAGAAGATGTAAAGATGGTCATATTTAGAATTTAAACAGCTTGGTTAATACATACAGGAAATTGACCATTCAAGATGAAAACAAACAGAAAAAAAAAAAATCTACTGCTCCCCTAAGTACAGGCAGGTCTAGACTTCTGCATTGCTGTTCTTGCAGGTGGCAATTATTATTCTTGCATTCATATGCATGTAGTTTTAGTTTGATTTGGTAAGAAACATTAAAATAAGTCAAAATTTGAAAAACAACCACATACTCATTGAAAACAGCCCTTTGCTTTTGCTTGCTTGCACATTTCTCTTACTTGCCACCTAGCCTTTGCCAGCTTGGTTTATGCCTGTATGGTTCACATGCAGGTTACACAGCAGAGTGTCTAATCCTGGAAGAGAAGACATCAAACACTTTCCTCTGCCCCTAACAACTTTAGGAGCAAAAGACAAGGGAAATCAGATGAAGAGGTAGAACACACTGTTTTCAGTGGGAGGGGTAAACCTAGGACTGTTTTTATCTGATCAAAACCTGCTTTCTTTTCCATTTTCTGTTCCAAGAGCCCAATGAAGGGAGTAGCCAGCCCTCCATTGCATATCATGGCTTGGTAGACAACATGAGCTGGCAAAACTTTCTGAGTCTGAGTCTGAGGTCGTGGTGGGTCTCTGCACAAGTACACTTCCCTGCTCTGGACAGTCATGCTATTCTCAGACATGGTAAGAGCCCAGAGAGAATTGCACAGTCCTGCCAATAGAAATAAAGCAAAGGATTGCAATGATTGACTCCCACCCTTCCCTTCAAAGTGCTTTGCAAACATGTGAAAAAAGAAAAGCTTGGTTTCTTTTTGAAAGAAAAAGGAAATGAAGGTCAAAGGGAGCATAAAATCAGCCCTAAATGGAAAGGGCATTCATTAGCTTTCTCAAAAAGAACAAAAAATAAAAAGCAGCAACTACTTACTAGATGCAAGAGAAACAGCAACAGCCTGTACCTTCCAAAAGAGCCTTATCCAGGCTTATCGAGAATGTAAAACGTCTCCTGGAAAAAAAAACGGCATGCTGGGGAAGGCTCCTATTTCAAAGAGGCCAGAGCAAAAAAAGTTGCAGCAAAGCAACCAAGGTTCAGCTGTAGATAATTTTGGGCAAGAGGGAAGAGATTGCCCTTCACCAGATGGCCACATATAAAGTAGTACAGAGGAAGGGGGTAGGAAAAGGGGAAAAGAAAAAAAAAAAGAAAATGAAGAGTTGGCTTTAGCTTTTTATATTAAGTCTTGGCCTGAAATAAAGCATAGGCTATTCTGATAATTGTGTTTTTTTCCTTCAGATGGTAGCTGACAGTTTGGGGTTAACTTCCACATAACAAGGGAGCAAATCAGAGAAAAGGATTGTTTCTTGGTTACTTCTGAGAATTTTGCTACTTCAGATTTTGAAAAATAAACATGAAGCCTGTCTTCTGCTAATTCACCTTATAAAAACCTGATTTCCAGTGGGTTTGCATATGTGTTCAAATAACACCTTTATTTCTCCATTTTACTCACAAATTTTGAACTTAGTGAGGTGCAGGCAACCACTTGTAACTGTACTATGTACTCTGGGATGTGGGATGGCAACAAACAATGCTAGTCAGAGAATTACCATCCTTGAAAAAACATTCTGTCCTGTCTTTGCCTAGCCTATCCATTTTTCTGAACATAAAGGCAGAAGTCTAACATAGCAAATGGAGAAGGAAGGAAAAAGCTTATTAGTATTCTGACTTTGTGGTTTCCCAAAGGAAATTCTGACTATCAGGTACTCAACTGATTCTTGTAATGCAATTTGCTCACCACTGGAAGATGTCCATTGGTGAAAATTAAATATATATGATATACAGGAACAAAGTTGTTCTCCCCTGGCATAATCCTAACTATCTCAGATAAAAAGGTAGATTAAGCACAAAAGCCTTGCATCTGGTACCATAGGTGGCTGCCCACTTTACTGGTTTTATAACTTGTATCATGTAGCAGCCACGGAATAAGAATTTCCTTGGGAATATATTTGACAAATGAAACAGCATAGTCATGACAGCATTGATTTCTGTACCTAAGTAATGAGGCAAATCTTGAAAAAATAAGGTTGGTTGATTTACTTAACATAGAAATTCGTGCCAATTTTCAATGTGCTGTCAGATGTAATCATATTAACTAAACCTTAAAAACCCCAAACAGCCTGATTTATTATTTCTTCAATGCATATGTTTTTGGGTATTTGAATATGCCTACATCAAAAGAAACTGGATTTTTAGGGAGCCAGCTAGCTTGTGCTGCCAAGTTAACAAGTTCTGGTAAGGTCAATCTCTTACAATAAATGCAATTATTAAACAGTTACTTTCTTTATGAATACAGTTTTTACCTTATGCTATAAGACAGAAAGGATAGTGGGATAATGCTCTTATGTTGAATTTCCCGGTGATAGCCATTCTTACCTCTTCAGAGGGGGAGAGCATTGTGAGGGAAGCAGAAGACAGATGGATGTTTTTCAGCTGGTGCTTGTACGACCCATTCAATGTGCATAATTAGAAAATGGGAAAGTTGTCTACGATGCTGATGCTGACTTCATTTCTAGGTCTTTTTGAGCTCGTTTAAAGTATGGTAATGAGAAAAACATTTTACCTTTGGGCAGCAATCTAATTTGTCAGGAAATTCCTCTTTCTATGATGAGTGGATGAAGAAAATTTGGAATAATATGATCCAGATGTTAAAGCTCCTATTTAGCAGCAATGCAGATGTATTATTTTATGGAATTGTCCAGATGGTGACCTTCCAGTATTAATAATAAATCAATACTGAGGTTTGCATCTGTATTACTCCATTCCTATCTTTGTTCTCATTTACATGACAAAATACTCATGCATTTCATGTAGAGGCTAATAATATTAAAATTAACAATCTGGAAGACATAAAAATCAATAAGGAAAGTTGAAACAATTACTGCAAGTAATATATGCCAATTGATCCAGTAACAGCATCACACATGAGAATGTTTTGCCACCATTTCTAAATTAATTAGCATTTAATTTTGCAGATAACACGATAACAAAATTCTACAATTTTTTATCAGAAAGTAGCCAATTTACTGAACATGTGTCCTCATGCAGTTTAGGTTTTGCCACTTAAATTCAAACTTTACTGGAAAACAGAGCAACCCACAGTACATAAGCGCAGTGAACAGGAGAGGGTTCATGCTGGACAGCAGCCAGGCAGGCAGGCAACAGAAGACCTTCGGTGGCCTCTGGTGACAGCCAGAAAACCTCAGGATCTACAGTCAGGGATGAGTGGGGGCCACTGACCTGTGGCTTGTGAGAAGGGCAGCAGGGCATGGAAAGAGCTGTGCCACTTTTATGGGCACAGACAGCAGGCTGTGCTGTCCTGAAGCCAGGGCTGCAGGGTGGAGAAAAGCCTGACACCGATGTGATCTGGTTATGCCGTGTTGTTATCTTCTACAGGTGTCTCTATCTCTTAATTCATTTAAAATTTTATTGTAAAATACCAGTTTGTTCAAGGGTTCCATGCTTTCTGGGGCCTGGGGGTGGAGGGGGGAAGGTGGGATCATTTTTAAGAGTTTCTCCTTTTTTCTTAGAGAAAAATAATTGAGTCCTCTGTCAGTTGAAATCTGTGGCAAAACTGGTTTAAGTTTCACAAGGAGTAACACACATTCCTTCAGAATTTTACTTTTTGGATTAAGGAAAGAGATTCATCTTTCATAGAAATATCCTTTCACTCTAGGTGAATTGTGCTTTTTGTTTGCTTTTGAAAACCCTGCACCAAACCAAACATAAATTTTAAAATCGTCTCCCCTCAGGGTTTTTGGGGATTTTATTTTTAGGAACATTTCTGTAAGGGTCCAGGAGTTAATTCTACAAACATGTACTAAAGTCAGTCTTGTTTTATCTTTGCCATCATCAGATCAATGGTTTATTAACATAAATATAAAGAGAATTGATTACAGGATTTTAACTCTTCAGTGGGTGTCAAATATGTGCTTATTGGAAAAGAAATAGAATATTTCATCACTGTGGGCTCAAGCCAATCTATGTCTTGATTTTGATGTAATTTCATTTAGGAAAAAAAGTTTAAATCTTTAAGTCACAGCACTTCGTGCTGAAGAAAGAGTTTTTAAGAAAATCCTCCCTTAGTGTGGTTATGTACCCAAGCACCACCCAGAGCAGTGCAACCAAATGTGCCTTTCTGAAAGCTCCTAAGGGCAGCTCTAAGGCTTAAAGGGCAAAGGGCCTCTTCTGATTTCAGAAAACTTGCTCCCAAAGCTTTAACCTTGTGGTCACCATATGTAATTTGAGTTCTAAAACAAACTTTAAAGTTTGTTCCAGAAAAAAAAATTCTATCAATAGACAATTTAGGTTTTAAGGATATGATGTGAGGGGTTTGATGAGTTGTATCTCACTGTTATAACCAATTACTGCATTGGATTTACTGATTATTTACAGGGTGCAAGGCAGCTCAACATTCTAGAGCCAAAGGCACTCCTGGGTCAGATGCTGTACAAGTAACACTTTAAGTTTTAGAATTTGACAGTCTCTTAATCAAGCCTGACCATGCACAATGGCAACATGGGATGTCATTATTTTGAAATGACTGTCTCAATTTTGCCAACAGTCCCACTGCTGCTTATGTGGGTTGTTTCTCTTTATTTCACTGTCAACCTTTGCTGGTGGAAAACCCTGTCCATGTGAGGAATGCTCTCAGTTATTACAGTTACATCACTTTCAGAGCAACCTCTCTTGGGAAGAACATCACAGGATATCCTGGTTTTTTTTGTTTTTTTAAGTGATATAGATAAATTCATAGGTGGTATACTGCATTAACTGTATCTAACTTACCTCAGTTGTTTTTCACCTCATCTTGTCCTGTCCTGTCCTTTTTTCCCTCCTTCACAATTCCAAACTGTTAGTTTTAATTATCTCAGAAATTTGTTCACAATTATCATTTCTT
Organism: Rhipidura dahli; assembly: GCA_013399225.1. Classification (NCBI taxonomy): domain Eukaryota; kingdom Metazoa; phylum Chordata; class Aves; order Passeriformes; family Rhipiduridae; genus Rhipidura; species Rhipidura dahli. Next base: position 2,544,579 of record VXAC01000337.1, on the reverse strand, counting down.
GTGAAGACTGAAGCAAAACTGGCTTTGATGGGGGATTCCTTCCTGTACTTTTTCCTGTATTATACATTTTTTTTCACCTCCAAGTAAGAGCGAAATACAGAAGCATTGTTGAATTTAGTAGAAACTACACATGCAGCATTCTGCACCACTCTGCAAAATACACAAGGTCTTGAGCAGTCTTCTTTTTTTTCTATCCATATGTTAGTATACAAATTGTTCCTCATGATACATAAATGCAATTGGAATTGTGAGTTATTTAGCTATAATGTTTACCATGTTTGGATTTAATTAATTCTTTAGGTAGGTAACTTCAGGTAAAACTTGGATTGGCAACAATTAGTATTTTCTATTTGATAGATTTTGCTTTGTATGCAGTGAAGTTGCTCCAGGCTGTTGTCTTCACCACCCACCTCTACAAATGAAACCCCTTTTGCATTGTGGAGCTGTAGGTCCTCTTACTTCATGGGGGTTTTTTATTGCACAGCTGACCTGAAGTTTGATAATAAGTCATTTTACAACTTGTGTCTGTGGTGTGAAGAGAGAAGGGGAAAACCCTTCAACTTTGTACAGCCACTGTGTTCACTCATTCAATCCCCTGACTTCTGAGTGAATCCTCAGTTCTCTATTTATGCACCTGAAGGTGATGAGACATCAAAAGGCTTGACATAATGGATAAAAATAAATAAGTACATTCATATCAAAACCACATTATAATTCTTTCTGATGATCATGATCTCCTACTCTACCAGACTATAATGTTGCACAGAGATCTCTCTTTATTTTGACTATTGCCAAAGATTTTAACTCCAGTGAGTTCCTGCTTCCTTCAAACTGCAGGCTAATTTTCATTTTGTTTTGCAGGAGCAAACACCCTAACACTAAAAGTATGAATATGCTTGACAGCCAGCACTGTTGAGAGCAGGTTATGAGCTGCTTTTGGAGCCACAGCTGCTCAGCTCTGCTATAGGTAGGCCATGCTAAAACATTTTCTTATAGAAAGGGATTTTGTTTAGAGTCTCATTATACAGAAAAATTAGATTCATTTCCTTGTTTTGCAGAAGCAACAAGGTCAGCCAAATCTCAATAAGGTGTAACATGGCAGTCAAAGACATGTTAGGTTTCTGTAGCTGAAAGACCCCACTGAATATAAATTCCTCAGACCAAAATTTTTGCTAAAATGCTAAAGGCTAAAATGCTAAAATCTAATCCCCTACCCCCAAACCTCCCAACCCAATAGAGCCTGCAAAAATGTTAATGTCTCCTGTCAACTCTCCGAGACTGTGTTATGTGTAGCAGGTCTTGGGAGACTGAAACCTGGCTACAAAATATTATGAAACTGGAGCTTTTCAGCACTGAAAAGAACTTGTCATTTCTGCTGCTACATGACACAAAGCAAAAGCCTTTGAATTAGAGCTAACAAATTTTGTAGCTATATCTGAGAAATACACTGGTGGAGGACTTTGGCTAAAGAAAATACTTTGACAGAATAAAGCTGAACAGTATTGGTAACACAAGACTGCTAAGTTTCTGCCAACAATTTTCCATCAGAACTACATACTTTTAGATTAATCCACTCTACAAGGACTTAAAGGAATGGCTGATTTATATGTGTGCAATATCTGCAACCCTTTCAAAAAGTGTTGGACTTACATCAGATGCATTATGAGGTTGATCTACTCGTTCTTGAAGAATCCCTGGAATTTCTGGTCGGACAGCACCTCAAACTGAGTCCAGCACAGTAGCTCTGAGTGGGATGCAGAAATCCTGGACAAACATAAAGAAAATTCCGATTCTACCCAGGTAAAATTTCTAGGTGCATTAAGAAGTTCTGGTGGTTTAGTGAAGAACAGGCTGACATGAGTATAATCTTTCATGGTCTTATGACAGAAAAGAGTCCGATGCCTGATACACTCTGATGCGGATTTTGCACTGACACTGCCTTTTTATGTATTGTACTGTGGGAATGATGGGAAGAGACTCTGTGGAGATTTGTCCTGCCTACATGGCTTCCACCACTGCTGTACCTGTCAGGGTACATCACCCCCAATGCCACCTGCAAGGACTGGAAGCGAGCTCTTTAATTTCTTGTGCCCCTGGGTTCATGACAATAAGGTCTACTGCATACTCCTGGAGTCAACTAACCTCTCTTTTCCTTGAGAAGAGCTGTTCTTGTGCCAGACAAATTGAACTCCTTCAACAATTTTATGATTAGGAGAACACTCTTAATGCAGTAGCCACAGCCATATGCGAGGCCTTTGGGGATTTGGGGTTTCCAACAGGCAGATGCCCATGTGCAAGGCACTACACAATTTTCCTAATTGCCATAGGAAGACAAGTTTTCTCCTTCCCCAAAGTCTGTGAAAGACTCTTCTCGTCCTTTCCTTTTTATAGCTCCTATCTTCCCCTTTCAAATAAGAGAATTATGCTGACATGATCACCTTACTTCCAGTTACTTAACATCAAGCAGATGGTTGCTAAAGCTCTTGCGTCAGCAATAGGATTTTAATTATTTTTTGGTAACTGTGCATACTGGCGCTAGTAAACTTAGAGAACTGTAGCCATTTTCATGCTGTTCTTATCTTTGATGGCAGCTGAAATGTGTTTATGCATCCTTGACTCTAAGCAAATATTTTGTTCTTCTTTGGCTTCTTTTTTTTTCCCCTGTAAATTTAATCTTGACACTTTTACGACATCAGTGGCATACCAACAAGAAATATGTCCAATGACATCTGTGCAGTCTGAGGGCAGAAAATCTTTGTGGATGTAAAAAAAGAAGGGATCATTGAAAATACCTAACAGCTGTCCTGTAATCATGGATATCCTTTCCACATAATTATGAAACTATTGTTTTCTCCTCTTTTATGCTGTATTAAAAAATAATGATGACAATAAATGCCAAGGAAAAAAGGAACCAAAACCACATTTAGAAACAACATTGTGCAGAGGTAAAAATAGGAATACAAACTGTTTTTCAGTTCTGCTACACTAGTTGAGGCCATGCAGATTTCTGGCTGACAAACTGGTGCAAGAGTGGCCATAATCCTATAGTTTCAGGCTTAAATCCACCTTCCAGGTACTTGGTGCACGGCCCTTGTGGGTGTGCCTGGCAGGACATCAGACCAGGCATGCTGACCCATCAGCCAAGTCTGCTAATTCAGGCTCCACTCCTGTGTACTGCAGAGGATTTCCTCCAGCTGTGCCTGGGGCGGTTTGCCAGGTAGTTTTAAGGCAGATGTGGAACCCTTCTCAACCAAGGTCCTGTACCCTGCAGCTTGACAGAAGACCCAGTGACCCAGGGACACCAAACAACGCCACATCTTGCATTCCAGAAACTAAAATGAAACATATTGAGTATGTGCTGGAACAGTTACTAATCACCCATTTCTGCACTTCATAAAAGTATCCTGGCTTCTTGCAAGCTGGAAAATATGAATACCAGTCTGGATGTTCAGGACACTAGATTCAGCTTTACAATAATTCCAAATAGTCCAAATATTTTAAGTAATTTGAAACTGCTTGGTTATAAAACCAGGCAGTGTCCACACTCAGTCATTAAAATTATCTGTAGATGGTTTGACCAGGTTTGCAGATGTAAGCACTGAGTCTTTTTCGCATTTGAAAGATTCCTTAACAATACACCTGATACCGGATTTCTGGAATCCTGCACCCACAGCTGCTGCATTGTTGGCAAGAATGAAAATCACCCAGACTGCCTGAAGAAAGTTGATTTGAAGGGATTGTTAAGCAACCCATACCCTCTCTGTAACAAGTGTGCTTTTCATTTGGATTTTCTAAACCATGGCCTGATTACTTACTAAATCTTGTTTTGATCTGCAGTGGAGGGATGAGATGGACACATTAAACGAATGGAAAACCTGTTGTTATTATTAAGGAAAATTATATTTAGGGAAGATGATAGTTCTGTTTGCCTTTACCTTATATAAGACCCCAAGCAAGCTAGGAAAAGTGCATATATATTTTCCTTCTTGATTTCAAGACATCCAGAAATAATTTTTATAATGAAAGAATATCTCTAAAGAATATAAATCACAATTTTATAAAGACCATGCAGTGGATTTTGTTCTTTAACAGTTTTTTAAATTATATAATGCACTTTCAGAACAAGTGGGTTTTTTCCCTTTTAGTAGCTGGTAAACAAGATTTTTCTTTTAGCAAGTAAAAAATAGTTGAAGATCTGTTCTTGTGTGTGGAGAAAACTGCTTGAATGAAAGTAAAGTTCAGCTTATTTTCTTAGATCCTATTTTAATCACAGGCTACTTAATTTTAACCTTACCTCTATAAAAAAAAGAAAAGGAAGTAAATCATGAGCACACACACACACACAAAAAAAAGATATTTCAAAAATTTAACTCAATACTGTATCACTGATTTTGACTAAGAAAAACCAAGATTTACCTATTGTTGCATTTTCTCTCCAGTTTCCTTATGAAGAGATTGTATGGGAACACACAAATATTGTATGGACAACTTCTGGACCATCTCTGCTATCTGGTGGTTTGGCAGTTGATTGTTATAGGCATCATCCAAGGCATAACTTACTCACTGGTAGTTCTAGAATAGGATGCAGATTATTGGTGAGAATTCAGAGTGTTGGATATTTACCTGCCTACAATAATATGCATATTCTGTACTTAATTTTAAAAGACTAGAGAAAACAGCAGTTGGTGGAATTCTGATATGCTAGAAACCCTTTTCCTCTTTTTGCATTTCAGCAAGGCTATACAGCCTGCTGTGAAAACTTATTTTCTCAAAGTAAGAATTAAAAGAAATTATGTTTTTAATGGGAAGCTTGTGCTAGAAAATAAATAGATTTATTTCCTACAATGAAGAACTAGATAGCAGAAGTAGTTTTTGAATTCAAATTAAATATGATCAGTATTTTGAGCATCTCTGCACTGTTACTAGAAATCAGAGATACACTTAACTTACACTTTAATATAAATATAAGAATAAAGCAGATATTTTATGCAGCCATCTACAGGTGAAAGTAAGGTTTAGATGCTAAAAATAGGAAATGATGCACTTAAAAAAAACCCTATGTGAATAAAAGAGCAAATCTGAAGTACATAGAAAGAAGGTGGCTTTTTTTAGCTTAGATGAAGTAACAAAGTTAATAATTCTTTTAATGTGTTATGCCTGCATTCATAAATGCAAGTAAATAAGCTGTTAATTTTCACAGTTGCTGTCAAAGTTGCTTTCTTGTGGGTGTCATGGAAGGAGGTGTGGCCTCAGCCTTCCCAGTGGTGAGCAAAGAACCGGGGTACTTTGCCCTCACCGACATTTTGGCTGTGCTGAGAACTTGCTGAAGTAACTTACAACAAGTAACCAGCTGAGAGAGGAGACTTCCAGTGCAATCAACTCAATGAGGTGTTTGAACAGAGTTTTTGTACCACATTAGGTGCCCAAGATCAAAACAGCAATAAAAGCACTAACCTGGACATGGTTTCATCATAGTTACAGCCAAATGAGGTAGGTGTTTCCATTTGAAAGCTTCTGTATGTGCCTGGAAATGTCCTAAGCTGCGCCTAAGCCCTGAACTGATCCAGAAGTTCACAGTCCTTCTGGCCTATCAGACTCAGGAATTAGGGTTCACCTGAAATTTCCTGTGGCTGCAAGGAAAATACCACAAAGACACCCCTTTATTTTTAAATCAGCTCTGAAGGATGAGTCTGGTGCCAGTCTTCCATCTGTTGCACTTATCCAGTGATTAGGACCCTTGTCCCAGTAACCTTCTCAATAAAACACGATCCCATCTGACAGTAAGCACAGTGTCCTACGTGGGATGTTCTCCACCCACTCTAGTTTTGTGGACTACATTTACAGAGAGAGCAAAAGGTAGGAAACATCCTTTTCATGCCTGTGTTAAGGTTGCTGAACAAAGAGAGGGATGTATCATTGGATTCAAGGACTATATATTTGTGTTTCCCACACTGTAGCTGAGAATAGCTTAAACTCCACTTGTGCAAGTCAGAAGAGCATTTGAACCCTACTCTGAAGCATCTATTGCCACATGTAGTACAGTGACATTAGACAGAAGTTGTCCTCCATAGATGTCTTTCATAAAGGAAATTATAGAACCTATGAGCTACAACACACAGAACTGCAGTGACAAAGCACATTTCTAATTTAAGCCTTGCAGCCACAATTTTCAGATCTGGGCATTTAACTTGCTGTGACAATGAAATACTGAGAATCAGTCCTAAGATCCACTGACTTAGGAGAGCTAAGACAAAATTCTTTGCTGCGTAAACTGACTTTTATAGCATTTGACGAGAAGTGGTTTATACAAAGAATGCAAAAAAAACCCTTGGCTAGGCAGGTTCCCTCCTAAAACACAAACTACATAGCTGTACATCTAAACAACTTTTCTTCATTAACTATGTAAACGAGACATCTTTTGCTCATACTGCTGATGAACATGTGTAGATAACTACTGTGGTTTAACCTCAGAAGGCAGCTCAGCACCGTGCATCCACTCTCTCCCTCTCCCCACCGTGGAACAGGGGAAAAACTCTGAAGGGTAAAAGTGAGAAAACCTGTGAGTTGAGATTAAGGCAGTTCAACAGGTAGAGTAAAAGCTGTGCTCACAAGCAAGCAGAACAAGGAATCAATTCACTACTTCCCATCAACAGGCAAATGTTTAGCCATTGCCATGACAGCAGGACTCTGTGACGCAGAACTTTTACTTGGGAAGGCAAATATGGTAACTCCAAACATTCTCCCTTACTCTTTCTTTCCCACAACTTTTAGTGCTGATTATGTTGTCATGGACCATGACATTATGTGTGGGACATCCTTTTGGTCAGCTGGCATCAGCTGTCCTAGCTGTGTCCCCTCCCAAATTACGATGCACCGCCTGCCTGCTCGCTGGCAGGACAGTGTGAGAACAGGAAAGACCTTGATGCTATGCAAGCACTGTTAAGCAATAATGAAAAAGCCCCTGTGTAACGGAGACTGTTTTGGACACAAATAGAAACCACAGCACCACAGAAGGAACTATGAAGAAAATTAATTCTATTCCAGCCCAAACCTGTACAACTACTCAGAATGAAGGCTACAAAAATCATAGCATTAGAATCTGCAGTAGCCCAGTGCTGTGTTCTTGAGATGCAGATAAGTGACAGGCAAGTCAGATAGATTCACTATATATTTATTCTTTAACATCACTGTCTAAGATCTCAGAGCTGTTTTCAAATTAAACCAAAACATCTCCTGCTGCTCCTCTTCAAAAGGCCACTCCAGGTAGGTCTTTGTGTTCATGATCTTCCGCAGCTTGCAGAACCTCTTGGGAATGGCTTTGCTCTGGATGGGCTCCAGGAGGATGAGAATCGCCGTGTCGTTGTTCTCATCAAAGAGGCGGAAATGGGAGAAGTCCAGCTCGTATTTGCACCACTCGCTCTGCACAAAGTGCTCGGACAGCACAAAGAGCGTTTTGCGGCTCTTCTCAATGGAGTCGATGATGTTGTCCACAATCCACTTCCCGGGCACAAAGTCCCGCTTGTGCAGGCAGAGCCGGAAGGGAGGGCAGGCCTGCTCCAGCTCCCGCACCATGATGTTCTCCACCCAGTCGGAGTCGTTCTCGCTGTAGGAGACAAAAGCGTCGTAGCAGACGTCCTTGGGCGGGGCGCGCTTGGGCTTCCGCTTGGCCTGCAGCCACGCCCACGTCATCCGCACATACCAGACCATGTGGTACTTGTAGCCAAGCACCACCAGCAGCAGGATGGCCAGGAACACCAGGACGCAGATCAACGACACCACCAGGGACCTGCGGCACTCCATCAGGGACAGGCGCACGGCGCCGACCTGCGCCCCTCTCACCGCCAGCGGGGAGTCACACACGTACTGCTCCGGCCACCCCACCAGCACCCGGGCTACCCCAGGCTCGTGGTGGATGAACGACAGGAACTCACAGGAGCAGATGAAGTTGTTTTCACTGGCATCCAGCAGCTCCATTCTCGTGAAGGACTCAAACTCCTCCTTGGAGAAACTGCTCAGCTTGTTTCTTCTGACAGACAAGGCCACTAAGTTTGGAATGGGTGTGGCACCAGGCAAGGCCTTCAGCTGGTTTTTTGTGAGGTACAGCTCCTTCAGAAATGGGAGCTGGAGTCTAAACTCCTTCAGGTTGTTCTCACTAACGTCCAAAACTTCCAGCGTTGCAGGAATGCAGGTCGTTATTTCAGGAATTTGAGTGCTGGAGAGGTTTAAATATTTCAGGGTTTCTGGCCATTCACACGCGTCTGGAATCTCACCAAAATTATTTTGGCTAATGTCTAAAACAATTAGGTTTCCTAGATGAGACAGACTTTTACTTGTCATTTCTAAGTCACTCAGTGAATTCTGACTTAAATTTAGAGTTTGTAGTGATGGCCAACCACCCTTACAGGCTGAATGTTCTAAGCTCTGGTCTCCAAGCAGATTTGCACTAAGGTCAAGATATTCTAATGACAAAAGACTTTGGGAAATTCTGCACGGTACCAAAAAGACTTTGGTGTTTTGAACTGTGACTCTTGTAAAAAGAGATAGTAGACCTTCCACACCCCGAAGATCTGTAAACAAGTAAAATTCCTCTATAGATAAATTCTTTATTGTGAAAACTCTAAGGGTCTTTGATTGCTTTGCTTGAATTTGCATTTCCCATTCTCCAGTTCCCAAGAGTCTACAGTCTACCAGCTCCAGCTCGACTAATTTCGGCATGTCATCTAATATGCTGACAAGCTCAGGCACGGTAGCATCTGTTAATAAAGTCTGTCTAAAAGAAATTTTCTTTGCAAAACACGAAGACATGACTCTCAGTAGTTGCATTTCTGCAGTTGCATTTCTGAATGCTATTCCTCTGACTTCCAGCCAAGCGACAGAGTGCAGAACGTCCCTAACAATTTCTGAGAACACATTAATATTTCTTATGTTTATGATCATGTGATTTATCTTCTTAATTGATTTCAAACTTCCCTGCTCGTACTGACTGAGATTGCTACCATCAATCCACAGCTTGTGCAGAAGCTCAATGCCCTCAAAGTTCCTTTGCCTTATCACAGAGAACCGCGGGTTGCCCAGGTAGAGAGAGCTCAGGTTCCTCAGGCTCAAAAAGGGAGAGCTCTCCCCCAGGTCTCTGTAGGAATTGCCTTGCAGGTGGAGGTGCTGCAGTGAAAAAAGGTGCCCAAACCACACAGGGGACACATGAGCCAAGCTGTTATTTGATAAGTCCAAGAGCTCCAGTTTTGCCAGGGACTGAAACGAGTCCTCATCTATGGAGCTGATTTTGTTGGACTGCAGCAGCAGGGTTCTCAGGTTCACAGCCTGCTGCAGGTCCTGGGATCGGATGTGCTTTATCCTGTTGTGGGCCAGGTTTAACACTGTGATTTTGGCTGTGAGTCCTGGGGGAATGAAGTCCAAGCCCATGGAAGAGCAGTTGCAAAGCTGGCTGGTATCACACGAAGGACAAGCCTGCTTCAGCACTTGCTGTTCGGAGAGGTGTGCAGCTAAGATCATGTAGATGGCCAACACTCGCCAGGCGTGCGTATTCATTATATTATCTAAAATGTGAAATACAGAAAGAGCAAATATAAGATGCATAGCTTGTTTTGGAGAATTTGTATTTTGGATAAATCTAAAATATATCTTTTACTTTTCTGTCTTGTTGAAGGCACTGTTAAAATATTTGGTTTTGACAAAATTCAGAGTTGAAACAGACTGGTTACTTCTCTGATCGTCTCATGTTTAGTAAGTAGCCTTCGATCCCACCTCAGGTCTTTTTCTTCTGAATCTGTGAATATTATTTTGTATATTCATTTTTTACTACAGGCAGCCTCCTGTACATGTTTCAAATCCTGGTTATATCAAGAGTCAGCATCTTACAGTGGATAGTAACATTCATGTTTAATACTTACTTGAAGCATATGTCTAATCTCTATTCTGACAATGGGGAGAAAAGGAGTGTATTTGTTTCACTCCATTCCTCATCTTATCTGCCTTTACCTACTCTGATTGTAAACGTCCTGTGAGCAGGAAAACAAACACTTGCCTGAGTGACTCTCATGTTGCCATCAGTCTGATACTTGTTAATGAAATTTAAGACTGTAAAACTGACCGTTGTCACCTACTGCCTCAGCTCTTCCTTTTTACTGCCACATCCTTCTCCTCTGTCAGTTCCTTTTCTGTTTTGGGAACCTGTGGCAGAGAAAAGATCAAGCCAAGGCACAAGGAGGAGCCAGGGCCTCAGATCAGATCAGCTGACTGGACTAGACAGCTTTTTCCAGTCCCATAGCCTGTTTCTGGTCTGCTGGACTGAAATGATTCATGAGAAGCCACACAGATGGGGATCCCATGTCACTTCACATTCCTCTCAGTTTTCATAATGCTGGTTTGGAAAGGCTTTTTTGTTGTTACAGAGTTTCCTGTAATATCCAACTTGTCCTTACTCCCAACAGGATGCCTTTAGTTCCTCTATCCTTCTGAGGAGCTGGAAAAACCATCTTTGAAGCCTGAGAGAGCTCTTTTCCCTTTAAAACCTTTATGGCATATTGAATTATAACTTTTCTTGGCAAGGATCAAAGAGCATTTTTAAAATGCAATTTTCCCCAGTGTGCCACAAAACCTGCCTACCTCAGTAGGTATCTTACCAAGGGTGGAAAGAATGAACAATGCCCAAAGAGTCCAATCAATGAGTTAACAAAATCATTGTGGGCTCTCCATCAGGTTAATAGGTTTAGACTGGCTCCTCAAGAACTTCCTTCTCCCTCAGTCATCCCACTGAGATTTATGCAGATTTACTCTTCTTTGAATTCATATTCTGATTTGTTTTACAGTAGCTGACACACGTATACAAGTTAACAGAGAGAAGTCCCACCCTTCCACTTGCATTATTTTTAGCCATAACTGCTTAAGATTATCCAAAAGGGGCAGAATTCACTGAGATAGTTTGGGCATATGGGGAGGGGAGGAAAAGTTATGGATAATTTTTCAGTCATGCCATCCCTTCCCACCTACAGGACTACAGACATTTTGACCTACTGGGTTACTTTCCTTTTACATCTGTCAGGTTTTGATGTAGAGCTTTGGATCTTGAAGGACAAAGTTCTCTTCCCCATCTTTAGATGCCCACAGCTGAACTGATCACCCACCATGTCCTCCAAAGTCAATGGAGAGAAAAAACATCTTTTAGGAGCGATTAATATTGTGTGTCTTGGACATCCAGATTAAGATGAGATGACTCCAAGAGGAATGATCCCATTGCCTTAAAATGGCATATCACAGTTTAGAAACCTAGATATTTGTCCATGTGAACCCCACAGAAAAAAAAAAAGTGATCTGTAGTTAGACTCATCTGCTGTCCAGCTCAGGCTCTTTTACAGGGTTTTTTGGTCTTTGCTCTTACCCAAGAGTAACTGGGTAAGACAGTGCTGCAGGCCACAGGAGTAAAGCCAGGAGTAGCATGAGTTTCACTAGCAATGGATTTAGTTGATATTTTAAAATTGTTATCAAAATACTTACTGTAAGAAAATGAAACAACCAGGCAACCTGATCAATCAAAAGCTGCCTATAGGCATGTTATTTATAGGTGAAAAATTGACAGCACACAAGGGAAAGGGGAAGGTACTGCACAGGAAATACCAGAAGAGCCTAATGGCTCTCCACCTTACCAGCCCGAAACCATCCAGGGACTGTGGGACTGAACTGCGTTTGGTGATTCAGGATGCTTCCTTTCCAGTTTTTTTGCTCATCTGTAATCTGAGCAGACACCCAGAGAAATACCATTCCCACCCTCACTCACTGTCAGCCATTCTCCTCCCCTTCCCATTCCTGTGTAATGATTCTGCTTGAGACCCTGTCTTATGAGGTCAATTCAGGCCTCTCCACACCCACTCAGACATACAGCCCCAGTACATGATATCATTGCCCTGTCAAGAAACCACTTCTCCCTGTTGTGCTGGGAACTAAAAAGCCACATTAAAAAAATTAAATTGAAATGCAACTAAAAATACATAAACTTGCACAGATGCCCTTATACCATAAGGTGCTGTGATGAACCAGGCGTTCAAAACATTTCTGAGTTATGGAAAAAGGGTCCAAGCCATCAGACATGCTCAATGTTATTTTCCCTGGCCCACATGAGTAGAAGGATTTGAGGAAATATGCGCATATTCTTAAACAAAACCATGACTGACAACAGAATTATGTTCTATAAACGCTAACAAATGGGGAAGGTTACTGTAAGTGCTAAAATAAAGCATGCCAATAGTGTGCAGATTGATTCTAGCTTGGAGAGCACTACCCAGCTAAATGCTGGCTGGTAAATTTGAGCAGTGCTATGGAGACTGCAGAGGGAGAGCCACTGGCTGGTGAAGAGGTCAAATCACAAGCAAACTGGGGAAAGCTACTGCTCTCCACCTGGCTGTGTGTTACCCGTGCCCTAGTTCTCAAGCCCAGCAGTGCCCTAAGAGCACGTATGCACACCCACACATCCGCACACACACAGGGCCTTGCCTCTGCTTGTTTCCCACACAGAGGATGTGCAGCGGGTCAGAGTTAGGTGAGGAGGCAGCTGATGTCTTGAGGCCATTGTTCAGTGAGCTCTTTCCTGGTTGAATTCCTGAAACTAAGGCACCCCACCTTCATGTCCAAACTTCCCAGTCAGTGTTAACACCCAAGTGGGACAACATACAAATAGGACAAAGTACCTACAAGGCATTCTCCCACAAGGAAACTGAGAAGAAATGACACAGTCTGACCAAATCTGTCTCTTTTTCATTTGCTGCTTTCCTCTCTCCCAAAGGATATTGCTCCCATCAGCAAGTCCCAGCTCTCCAGGAGAACCTTCCTTCACCGCCTGCCTGCCACACATCCCTGCCAGATGCCTGTGATTGCACCTTCCTGCTCTACTTCTGCCAGCAGTCAGAAATCCCTCCCTACCCTGCACTCCTACACAGCAGCCTTGAGCACCCTCAATCCCCCACGCAGAGGAGAACTGGCGGCAGAGATTAGGTTGCCTCTTCCCAGGGCTCCCTGTTTGCTTCTTGCTCTGGTGTTACAGCTCCACTGTCTTTCCCTGTATGTCCAGCCTTCACCTACCTGAAAACTCACCTCTGTGCTGAAAAGATTCCCAGAGATGCCACCTGCAGCTCCGTTGCCTTCATGCCAGTTAACCTATGTTGTGTTTCGTCTCTCTCTTGCTGATCCTTCTTTGCCCAGCTTCCTCTCATGCTGCTGTTTCGGTTCCACTTCACCACTCAGCCTTGACATTGCAAGCAGGGGAATTCCCACCTGAGTGATCTGATTGGTCTAAGAGCAGGAACACCATCAATCCTTTTAAATGTGCCAACACACAAAAGTTTGGGTCTGTGGTAAGAGTGTACCGCGAACTAAGGCTTCACCCACATCTCTCTTTGACCCTCTCTTTGTAATGACTGAAAAGACTTATTTCCCTTCTTATCTCTAGGCACACAGTTCTCCTAATTTGTTTTATCAATGTTCATTGTTTGCTCTCAGATGATTCACTCATCATCTGCCTGGAGCTCAGCCTTGATTAGACCATGAGCTATATTTCTCCAAAGGAGTTAGCAGAAAAATCACCTTGTTGCAAACTGTGGACTAGCCCTGGAGATAAGATTGTAACAGGAAAACAGAACTGAAAGTGGTGTTTACAGGTGGCACCCACAGAAATTATCTCATGTAGATAGACGTACACATACACACAGGAGTGTGAATATATACACATTTATAAAAGCACACACACACACATATATATGTATCAACAGACAATATAAGCAAATCTGACTATTTTTCAAATACTCTGACAGCCCATATGCAAAGGCTTTAGTATTTCACCAAAAAATAACGGCAGGGCTAAAATTTAATCAAGATCTAGACTCTCCTGTACTTAAATTCTAGCAAAACAAGCAAAGGGGAACATGCAAATGTTGAGTTAGAGAAGCCACACCTAACTTTAACCACCTTAGAGACAATTTCAGGTTCCCATAAGAACCTCTAAAACACAAGAAATCCAAGCATGCAGTGTTGGACTACCTCAGTATAAGAATCTGTATTTACCTGCTTGTCTAGACGCCCTTTGTAATCGGTGAAGACAAATATGGTAATTCTAGGAGATACCACACACTGAAGCAGAGAGATGAACTGCCTCTTACCCCTGTATTTTTCTTCACCGACTACAAAGGAAGATAAGTAGAGCTGTAAGAGTTGCATGGCCCAGTGATTACATAAATATGCTTTGCAAAGTAGAAGAGCACAACCAAGAACTGAGCCAGTCTGCAACACCATCTAGCCCACACATTAGAAACACAATCTCACAGCCCAGAAACAGAAGGCTAAAGGTATTTTTGCAGGTAGGAAAAAAGGAAAGTGATGGCAATCATGAAGAGAAAAACAAGCATTCCCAGGAAGAAATGGACACAGGGGAATACTGATTGAAGCCCTTGACTTTTAATTTCGTTTGCAAATTACAATGGCATTGTTAGAAACTAGTCGGGGATCGCGGTAACAAGAGCAAAAAAATGTATTTAGAAAAGTATATCAAATCCAACACAGTTTGCAAATACCAGAGTTATTGGCAGGGACTTTTTAAGATCAGAGTACCGAATGAATCACTGCAAAGCCTAAAAAGGATCTTTTCCAGTGAGTAAAACGACATTTATCTCTATACACAACAAAGCCACTTGCAGGTACAAAGAAAAATAAGAAAGGAAAGATTCATAGCAGTTAGAAACAGTGACATACAGCCTTTCGTGGAAATATGTTGAAATGGGGGCTGCTGACTTCTATGACTTCAAGGCTCCTTTCAAGTTTTCCCAAAACACCTGCTGCTGCTCTTCACCAGCAGGCCACTCCAGGTAGGTCTTTGTGTTCATGATCTTCCGCAGCTTGCAGAACCTCTTGGGAATGGCTTTGCTCTGGATGGGCTCCAGGAGGATGAGAATCGCCGTGTCGTTGTTCTCATCAAAGAGGCGGAAATGGGAGAAGTCCAGCTCGTATTTGCACCACTCGCTCTGCACAAAGTGCTCGGACAGCACAAAGAGCGTTTTGCGGCTCTTCTCAATGGAGTCGATGATGTTGTCCACAATCCACTTCCCGGGCACAAAGTCCCGCTTGTGCAGGCAGAGCCGGAAGGGAGGGCAGGCCTGCTCCAGCTCCCGCACCATGATGTTCTCCACCCAGTCGGAGTCGTTCTCGCTGTAGGAGACAAAAGCGTCGTAGCAGACGTCCTTGGGCGGGGCGCGCTTGGGCTTCCGCTTGGCCTGCAGCCACGCCCACGTCATCCGCACATACCAGACCATGTGGTACTTGTAGCCAAGCACCACCAGCAGCAGGATGGCCAGGAACACCAGGACGCAGATCAACGACACCACCAGGGACCTGCGGCACTCCATCAGGGACAGGCGCACGGCGCCGACCTGCGCCCCTCTCACTGCCAGCGGGGAGTCACACACGTACTGCTCCGGCCACCCCACCAGCACCCGGGCTACCCCAGGCTCGTGGTGGATGAACGACAGGAACTCACAGGAGCAGATGAAGTTGTTTTCACTGGCATCCAGCAGCTCCATTCTCTTGAATGACTCAAACTCCTCCTTGGAGAAACTGCTCAGCTTGTTTCTTCTGACAGACAAGGCCACTAAGTTTGGAATGGGTGTGGCACCAGGCAAGGCCTTCAGCTGGTTTTTTGTGAGGTACAGCTCCTTCAGAAATGGGAGCTGGAGTCTAAACTCCTTCAGGTTGTTCTCACTAACGTCCAAAACTTCCAGCGTTTCAGGAATGCAGGTCGTTACTTTAGGAATTTGAGTGCTGGAGAGGTTTAAATATTTCAGGGTTTCTGGCCATTCACACGCGTCTGGAATCTCACCAAAACTGTTTTGGCTAATGTCAAGATTATTCAGTTTGGGTAAACGAGATGTAATCTTTGCAATCTCTTCCAGAAATTTTAGAGAGTTTAGGCTTAGATTTAAAGTTTGCAATGAAGGCCAGGAACCTTCACAGATTGTCTCAGCTAAACGCTTATTTGCAAGCAAATTATCATGAAAGTCCAGATACAGAAGTGATGAAAAATGTTTTGCAATGTTGCATGGCACCATGAAAACGTTAGAGCTTGCAATAGTGAGTCTTTTCAGGTTTTTTATTTGTGACTCCATACCACTCAGGTCAAAAAACAAGTGAAAATTCTGAATCACTACCTTAATTATTGTTACTGTTTCCACAAAACTTGGCCCACTCCTTGCAATTTCTTTCATGTTCCATCTTCCCTGCCCCTCAAGCACACAATCGACTGCCTCTAACTCTTTTAAAGAGGTGACTTCCTTCAGTAACACTATTGCTCGGCTAAGAGTTTGATCTGTGAAGAAAGATTCTTTAAATGTCAGTTTTCGTATCCTAAAAGGACGTGTAGAATTCTGCACCAAGCTTTTTTTTTCAACTGGTAATTTGATTTCTGTCACTTCCAGCCAAGTTACAGAGTGCAGAATGTCCCTAAAAAATTCTGAGAATATATTACTATTTTTTAGGTTTATGATCATGTGATTTATCTTCTTAATTGACTTCAAACTCCCCTGCTCGTACTGACTGAGATTGCTACCATCAATCCACAGCTGGTGCAGAAGCTCAATGCCCTCAAAGTTCCTTTGCCTTATCACAGAGAACTGCGGGTTGCCCAGGTAGAGAGAGCTCAGGTTCCTCAGGCTCAAAAAGGGAGAGCTCTCCCCCAGGTCTCTGTAGGAATTGCCTTGCAGGTGGAGGTGCTGCAGTGAAAAAAGGTGCCCAAACCACACAGGGGACACGTGAGCCAAGCTGTTATTTGATAAGTCCAAGAGCTCCAGTTTTGCCAGGGACTGAAACGAGTCCTCATCTATGGAGCTGATTTTGTTGGACTGCAGCAGCAGGGTTCTCAGGTTCACAGCCTGCTGCAGGTCCTGGGATCGGATGTGCTTTATCCTGTTGTGGGCCAGGTTTAACACTGTGATTTTGGCTGTGAGTCCTGGGGGAATGAAGTCCAAGCCCATGGAAGAGCAGTTGCAAAGCTGGCTGGTACCACATGAAGGACAAGCCTGCTTCAGCACTTGCTGTTCGGAGAGGTGTGCAGCTAAGATCATGTAGATGGCCAACACTCGCCAGGTGTGTGAAGTTGTTGATTTGTTGTGTGAAGTGTTGAGTTGTGTTGATTTTGCTTGGATGGACATTTTGCTGTAGGAAACAGAAAGGAGAAAAAGTAGAGTCAAATTTTGATTTTGAACAGCAGTTGAAAACTCTTGAAAATGTCCACAATTTTATTAGTAATCTCAGATGAATTTTTTATTTTAAGTGTTATCCTGTGATGTTAATCTTCCTCTCCTACTTGGGCTTCTCAGTCCTGCAACCATGGTGTGCTGCTCATCCCTGGTGTACTGCTCATCCCTGGTGTACAGCCATATCACTGGTCAAGAGCCATAAAGGACCATCCTTGGTGCTCCGGCTTTTCATAGGCGTGTTGGCGATAGCTCTCACCTCTTTCATCTCTCACATTATGCTCCCTCTCAGCAAAGAAGCTACAACTGGATGTTTCTGCCCCAAACAGGGGAAGATGGTTTGATTATCAATGATCTGGATGAGGGGATCGAGTGCACACTCTGTTTGCAGACAACACCAAGTTGGCTGGGGGTGTTGATTTGCTGCAGGGTAAGGAGTCTCTACAGAAGGATCTGGATTGGATGGATCCGTGGCCTGAGGCCAATTGTATGAGACTCAACAAACTGAAGCGCCATGTGCTGCAGCTGTGTCACAACAACCCTATGCAGCGCTAAATCCTGGGGTCAGAGTGGCTGCCCAGCAGAAAAGGATCTGGAGGCGCTGGTCAACAGGCAGCTGAATATGATCCACCATATGCCCAGGTGGCCAAGAAGGCCAATGGCACCTGGCCTGTATCAGGAATAGTGTAACCAACAGGACCAGGGCAGTGACTGTCCCCCTGTACTCAGCATTGATGAGGCTACATCTCAAATCCTGTGTTCAGTTTTGGGCCACTCACTTCAAGAAGGACATTGAGGTGCTGGAGGGTGTCCAAAGCAGGGCAACAGAGCTAGGGAAGGGTCTAGACTATAAGTCTTAGGAGGACCAGCTGAAGGAGATACAGTTGTTTAGCTTGCAGAAAAAGGAGGCTCAGAGGGGACTTTATCACTCTCTACAACTGCCTAAAATGAGGCTGTAGTCAGGTGGGGGTCAGTATCTTCTCCCAGGTAACAAGTGACAGGAAAAGAGGAAATGGCCTCAAGTTGCACCAAGGGAAGTTTAGATTGGATATAATGAAAAATTTCTTCACAGAAAAGGCGGTCAAATACTGGCACAGACTGCCCAGGGAAGTGGTGGAGTCACTGTCCCTGGAGGTATTTAAAAGACATGCAGATGTGGTGCTCAGGGACATAGTTGTGGTAGTCTTGGCAGTATTTGGTTAATGGTTTGACTCAATGGTCTTAAGGGTCTTCTTAAACCAAAATAATTCTGTGATTCTGTGATTATGAACCTTCCCAGCCCTTCCAGCATCAGCCTGCCCATTTTGTATGGCTACACGGCCCAAACAAAGCCTGCTCCCCCTCTCAGCCCTTCCAGTGGTCTGAGGTTTCCAACAGCCCATACTTTCCCAGAAGAGATGAGGGGACCCCTGCATGGACTCTCACCAGCCTCAGGGCTTCTAAAAGCAGAGCTCCTGCCACACCCTTTTGCACACTGTATAAGCAATTCACATTCTTCCCTGGAAAGGCAGAACAAGCTGGTATGCAATGAAGCCTATCAGATTTTTCTGTAAAACAGCACCAGTAATAGACAGGAATTGGATGTTACTGTCACCCTATAAACAGTGGATGTACTTAGAACGACACTGATTTTAATGTAAAGAAGGGCTGTGTCTCATGCCACAGGTGCCAAAGGACACTTCACCAAGTTTGAACTGTAAACAGCTCCAGTACTGCAGATGAACAGTACCCAAAAACCCTGAATAAGCAGAGGTAAAGTACTTACCTTGAGTGCTGCATGCTGTGTTTCAGCCTCCTCGGGTGCTGATCACAGCATCTGAACGGTCACCTCACACCTGCAAACACAACGAAAGCTGGAAATTTTTGGCAGGTCTGATGAGGGGACAGTCCTGAAGTGCAAAAATATTCCAGCCTCAAAATACTGTTCTCCTCAAACAAAACATCATGTTCCCAGTTTCTCAATGTCCTTTAACTACACAGCCAGTGAATGATACCAGTTTGCACCTCCTCTCTCTAGTGGTGGCTCCCCTAAGGAAACCAGGGCTTCTGAAAGAGTCTAGGATTGTCCACCATGCATGGCTTGCCCTCCAAAATCACATTTCAACCAATCTTGTAGCTGCTGCTGCTGGGGATGCAAAAATGGAAAGAGGCTGTGCTTGAACTCTCTTCTTTGCAAGATAAAATTTTGTGTCAGCCTCTTCTTTCTGTCAGTCAACTCCCATTGCTGGTAAGGCTGATGCAACCATTTCGCGCAAGTCATTCTTTCATAATCACTTCCTTCACTGTTAAGTGCAGAAATAGTTCCCAGGGAGAATTGCATTCACCTCCTTGTACCTCTGCTTTCAATACTTTCTGTCTGGTAGGCACCGGGGGATTGTTCACTGTGCTGAGAAACAGAACATCTCAGCACAACCAAGTTATGTAAGTTCTGTAAATTATTATCAATATATAGAGTGGTAAATATATTGCATTAAGTGTTGGAGTCAAATTGTTTAGTCAAGGAGAGTACTACAGAAACACTCAGCATCCTTTCATTTCCTAGGACACTACAGTCATATGTTGTCAACAAAAAATGAAAAAGAACAGGAATGATATACTGTCTGAAGCACAAGACACAGTCTGAAGGAAAGCATCTCTCTGTAAACATCAAAAGGCAATTTTGAGAGAGGAGGTTTGATGGTATTTATTTTAACCTGACTGAAGTAACACGTGGTTGGTCAAATAGCCAAGTATGCTGCTTGCAAAAAGGGGCAGGGAGTCATCCTACCAGCTCTGAAAGGGAAGTCCCTTAGTCTTAAACACTAATATTCCTGTTGCAGTTACCAATTTTTTTCTGTGTTCAGAAATTGTCACATTTTGCTGCCCTCCTGCACCGAGAAATACCTGCCTGAGAGCAGAGAGACAGACTGATTCCTGCCACGTGTCAGAGGGCCCACAGCAGCATGTGTGTGATCAAGGGTGGCAAAGCCCACAGAGAGCCCAAAAGCATCTCATAGCAGCCTTCAGTCCCAATATACTGATGTTAGCATTGCACATTAGGTTAACAAAAAAAGAAAATGCAAGACTGAGATACCCTTGTGCTTTTTGTCTACTACAGGGGACAGCTGATAAACATAACAACATTGTAAAACAGAAACAAAGCAGCTGTGGGGCAGAGCAGAGAAGGGAAATGGTCTCTTAGTGATGTCATCAACTTCCCCAAAACCACCTCTTCCCTCTAGCACCTCTCAGCTGAAATGGTTCCTGTTCTTCAACAGGGAAGACCTTCCATAACCACTTTCTCCTAACACCCAGGCTCAGCCAGCTCTCATCATGGATCTACACTGGGCCAGGTTTCTGGTTTCTCTCAGAAAGAGAAGACTGGTGTGACCATGCCACAGCTCACAAACCAAGCAGTCCATTTCAGCAAGCTGCTCGAAATACCAAGAAATGGGGGTGATTGTCAGGGTTTATCACATTATCCAGAGTCAGGAAGGTTTGAGGATGTTCGAAAATGCTCTCCACAATCTGCCCTACACAGAGAGACAAGGTACCAGCCACCTGCCTCCCAGCACATTAGCTTTCAAATTGAGCTGCAGCATGGCTCAAAGCAACTCCTTTTGAAACCAAGGAATCTAAGGTAGGAGAAAGCTGCTGTCCTTTAAGGTGAAAATGCTCTTCAACTACTTTTTCTCCAGAGTAACTGCATGTTTAGCACTGAACAAAGGTGCACCTTGTAGGTGCTCTCTCTTCTCTTCCAAGTTTAAGCTGTGATTAACCTTCCACTTTTACACTGTTTAAAACAAGCCACATGCCTTCACCTACATTATATTTTCCCAAGAGAAGCAACAAGCCTGTGCTTTTGTAACTGCAGGTGTTCCAAGCAGACACCACACCAGCCTTTCCCAGCAGGTAGATGGGGATAAAATAGAGATGTAGTCGTTATTTTTGAAGCTGTCTTGCTTTAAATGTTCCTGTTTATCCAACAGCAGCACAAGCTGGGCATGATGCACTCTAAGTACTTCCCTTTCCCTGTCTCACACGGGAGGATCCTGCAGCCCATTCCCTCCCTTCCTCTTTCCTCCTCTGTGCCAATGTCCACATTCAGAGCTGCCTGTTGCTTTCCCGTTGAGAAAGGACAAGTGAGCAGTGCAGAAGGGACCCAACCCGGGCAACACCCTGCCCCAGAGCCCTGCCTCAAAGGAAAAGCCAAAGCGGTAGAAAAGGGAGGGATGCACAAATCCATTGACCAGCCTGTGACACAAGCAGAAATGCTTTCCAAATCTTTGTAAACGGCACAAAACTCCTTCTTCATACTTACCTGTGGTAACCAAAATGTGCCAGCATGTCAGCTTGGCCACAGCAGTGCCAGGCAGGCTGAACCCGGGATGCTCTCACCCTAAGCCCTCCCCCCACCCCATCCCCCCCAAAAAGGATGGCAAGGAAAAGCCAAAAGTCAAATCCGTCCTTGCAGTCTTTGGAGCAGGAGGTATAATACACATGTAATTGAAAGCAGAATGGCTTGGCATCCTTTCGTGGCCCTGGGAACAGATATTTTGCTTGCATCGCTGGTGCCTGTGCTTTAATCTGTCTTGCAGGGCTTCAGGTATTCATCTTCAAGCTACAACAAAAAGGTACATGATAACAAAAAGTAAACCATTTTAACTTTGTTGTGTTCCATATCAGGCCTACCCTGCTAGCTGCTCAATCCCCTGGTTAGATCTTCAGACTGAAAGTTTAAATGGAAAGGACCTGATTACCTTTGTTTTTCTTCTGGGCAATCCTCACCCTGCAGTTGAGCCAGAGCATTCAGCAGCCAGCCTACAGCACTGCCTCTCCCAAGGAAGCAGTTGTTGGTTTATTTTTGTCACATCCTTTCTGAAAGTGCTCAGTCAGAAAAACACAACACTGCTTTGCTGCCTTAACTGAGGAGCAGCTTACAGGAAAGTTCACAGGGTAAGACACCAAAGCTTATCCCAATGATATGGAAAGTTTCATTTTTCTAGCATAGCTGTAACAGCATGACTCAACAAGAGAAAACACATAATTTCTGCCAAAGTATTCCTGCTGAGTTCTTGACTCCCAAGGAAACTGCATCAACAGGAAAGAACCTACATGCAAGGAAAAGCTGGGCAACGCAGCTCCTTTCTCACTTTGTCCTTTAGGTACTGTGAAAAGACTTGTTTCTGACAGGAATAATAGGATACACAGTAAATACATATTTTCCAGTAGAACACAGTGAAAAAAAGGCAACTTTGGACACCCTATTCTGAAGACCACAGTGACTAACACAAAATTGTGTCACCACCACACAGATTTGTTACTCCAAAGTGAGAACTCTGAGACAACTCACATGGAAGAGGTCCCCACAACCACTGCTGCTTGTTCCCCCAGCCTGCATGGGGCTGGATGTCAGTCAGCTGTGCTGATAAGTAGCTCAGCCACACACAAATGCAGGGCACACAGTGGGATCAATGGCACCCACGTCTGGCAAGAGGCTTCCTGGCATGCTGCAGAAAGGTAAAATATAAAGCTGATACCAACAACTGATGATCTCCCTGGGTGCATGTGGGGGAAAATCTGTCTGGAAATATATCCAGTTGAGTACAATTTCTTCTGAGCATTGCCCAGAGCTTCCTGCATCCCTGTGCAAGGGGTCCAGCTCCCAGAGAAGACACAGGGACGGACAGGAACCATACATGGGAAGAGGTGTCCAAGACTCATGCTGCTTGGCATAAGCATGAGCAGCCAAGCTTGCTGCTGCCCAGGATCCATCCCTAAAAACAGACATTATCTGGAAATCATATTTTCTTTTAAAATATTTTCTGCAGATCTCATAATGTCGATTGGTTCAATATTATCAACGTACAAAGCTGGTTCTTAAGCTGTTTCAGAAATCTTCAGGAAACACTTCTGTGTAGCTTTCCCAAGGACCACTCACACAGCGTTTTGAAGGACTTTTTTCTTTGCTCTATGTCTATTACACACTTTTTGTGTTTTTCAGTTTGCTTTGCTGCATCCCACACTATGTGACAGAGGTCATCTCTTATGGGCTGCCTAGAATGGTATTTGGACACCTCAGCCATATTTCCAGTTTTTAAACAAAGAGGTGCCATTCCTGTTTCCAAACAAAGATTTTTCAGGTTTTTGGACAGAGCCACAAACACTTATGGCTGTGGGCTCCCAGCACAGGCTGCACTGCCAGGGGGGCAGGGTCAGGAAGAGAGAGGAGTGGGATCTCTTATGCTCACTGTTTGGAGAGCTTCTGCTTCATTTCATCTCACCAGGAGAGAACACACCCTGTCACAGCCCACTGGGTGCAAGCCATCACTGGCAGGCTGTTGTGAGGAAGTCAGGGTTTAACATGCTGGCACTGGAATTTCCCATAAGGAGGGAGAAAGCTTCTCTCAGCTCCAAGTAAAAGCTCCTTCAAGAGAGGCTGGGCAAAGGGACATGTTGGTGCATTCCAGTATGGGAAAGGTTCAGCAAACCTTGTGTTGCCTCATTCAGAGGAATGCATGCACATATTTTGTGCTTATGCCTATCTAGTGCTAATAGGCTGAAAAAAGTATTTTCTTTTTCCTCTTTTGTTTTTGGGCTTTTTGTTTCTTGGGTTTTTTTTAATGGAAGGGAAACATTCCTGGGAATGGGAGCGAGTCACTGCAGAACCAGCTAGAGTTTGCGTCCTGTATGGAGGTGGAAAGCACTTTGCTGGGATGCAGAGATATGTATTTAACTGCTAGTTATACAAAAGAAAAAAACCTGTGTTTAGCAGTTGGGCAAGAATCTGAGCAGGAAATGAAGCAAATCATTATCATGTACCATAAAAATATCAAGATTTTTGTATTTGTTCCAAAAAAGATAATGCCAGGATGTATTTTGCACAGGTAGTTCAAGCTTAGCATTCAGCTGCTGACTCCCTTTCTATCTGATGCCATGAAGTATTTCAGACATGACAGTGGATTTCAGAAAGAGAAAACTAATCAATTCCAAATTTTTTTTTCTCAGCTATTCAAGATCCCAGAAGTTCTTTGTTAAGTGTAGGTGCTTTTCTGGATTTATAGCCTATTGAAACTTCACATTTTTAAAAAAATGCAAAAATATCTAAGGTACTATTTCCTGCAGATTTTTGGTCACTGGAAAAATGGCATGTTTTGTGAATCTCTTGCAGGGATTATTTCTATTGTCTTCTTTTTTAATTGTATAATTGTTTAAACAAATCTTTTAGAAACTTGACTTAAACCAAGTTGTAAACGTGCATGAAAACATAACTTTTTACTGAAAATTAAAAGCCTGATCATAAAAAGATGTCAGTAAATATTTTTAAAGTGTGTGTGGTTGCTGATTGGGCCACCAAACCATCTTCAAATAATAACTCATTTCCAATATTGGACTGTTCTCTGACTTTCTGAATTTGAACATGATTGAAAACAGACAGCCCAAGCTGATTTTCAAGCACACACTCAGCTATTATAATAATTCCTTCAAAATTATCCTCAGATTGCATTTCTTGCTCTTCTGTGAGTATTCTTGACTGTAACAGTACCAGCTTAGTAATGACAGATTCAGAAAAGACCATGCAACTTGCACCTGTGCTGCCAGATACCTTTTTGTCTTTATCACAGTATCTACACAAAGAAATGCAATCTGAAGAGTTGTCAGAGGAAGAGGAATGAAAGAAAATAGAGGTAAGAAAACCAGCAAACAACCACCAAATTCCATCTCCATAGCTGAAACTACAGGACCAGAATAAGTTGGATGAAAGATAATCATAAGGCAACAGAATTTGTCTGCCTTACATCTGCTCTACCATGGGAAAGAGCATCCAATCAGATGCACTCTCCTACCTTGTATCAACTCCAGTGATACTGCTTCAATGCTTAACTCACTGTGAAGTTTGCACCTGTGGGCACAAGATCTTTGTTTCTTTGGGTCTTATTATCCAATGTCTAACAACTGCTACCCAACAGACTGACCACCTTGTTTGTTTTCAGCTTACAACTTACACAAGTGTCGGCATAAATATTCTTCTCTATTCATAGACATTGTTACATTTGCACTTCTTTCATGTGCTATTTTTATGACATAATTTAAAATTATTTTCCTGAACGTTCCATGATTAATAGCATCAACAAACTTCCCTAAAATCAGTTCTTTGGAGTACCTTATTTCTCTGGGGTTCATTCCTTGAAGTCTTTGTTCCCAGCTCACAAAAGGCCAGGCAGAGCATACTGAGATGCACAACCCTCCGTCGAGAGGAATCTTTCTTGGTGATCTTTCTGGTGCCTCCATGTTTGCCTCTCACAGTGTCCTCTCTGACGTTTGCAAAGCCTTCCAGCTGAACAGAATGTTTCAATAGTCACTACCAAAACTGCAATGAGTAATGGGAGAAGGGATGGATAAAGTGAAGGTTGGCTGGACTCTTCTCCCCTACTGTTCAGTGCTCTAAACTTTTCTGTAAAATAAGTATTTCTCACACTTCTCATGATGAAACACAGCCTGTGAATGAGTTTGGCTGGTTCCCTGTTTCTGCAGGTGGAGAAATCCTGCCTCCAGGCTGGGCAGCCCTTTCCATTTCAGGGGGAACTCAGCAAGGAGCTGGCAAGCTGGGTTGCTGGACAAGAAATCTGTGAGCTCATAACGTCTCACTGAGGAACAGGACAATATTGACACCAGTCCCTCAGTCAGGGTGAGTCAGGTCTGCAAGTGGATTAAGGGAGAAGGGAACGTTTCCATCCATTTCGGCTCCTCATGTCGAAACAGCCTGCACAAAGGAACTGCTTTGTGCCCCCCTCTGCTTTTTAATCCTTGCAGGAAGGCCCCATATAAATGCCCCGTCCCCCAGGAATGCCACCAATCATAAAATAATCCCTCTCCAACTGCTCTCCCTACCTCTGCTGGCACAACGACGACTGCACGCTCTGCCAAAGTTAACAAGCAGGCACATTAATCCCCCTTCTTGCTAGAGAGTCTTTCCAGACCTGCCTCAGTCAGTCGCTGTGCATGGAGGCAGGGTTGTCCCAGGATGATTCCTTACAAGCATATTTGCAGGAGAATGCCAAGTGAGCACCTAATCTGAAACGACTGAGGCCCTGGGAGGCAAGGGACCAGCTGTGCCGTGCGGCTGGCTCTTTCAGTTGCAATTTTTCATTCGTGGGGTTTACTTTGGCTGCTCGTCCTTGGTAAACATTGTACAACACTGAAACCAGGAAATTCCTAAAATAAATAAAGAAATGGACGATGACTAATAGATTTTGCTTTGTCTTTCCAAGGATCAGCTTTACTGAGCCCAGATTCTTGCCATCCAGGTTTTACTCCTGTAAAACCTCCCTGGGAATCTATCAAGAGTGAAGGACACCTCTAGCAGGGAAGGCAGGGATAGGGAACCTGCTGGTCTCGTGCAGCCATGCTAGGACCAGCTCAGCAAGCCTTTGGAAATCACAGGCAGAGCAAGAGCTTCACCCAGCTGCCAAATGCAAAGCCCACTATCATGCTTTAGAGCTGGCTTGTCCTAAAAGGCTTGCACTTCCCACTCCAGAGTTCAACCAGGGGTTTTCTTTCCCCTCCAACCCTTGCTTTTACCTATGACCTCTGGTGTGCAAGAAAACAAACCTGTAGATAAAGCCACACCTTTAGCAGTGCATGTACACTGCAATTAGCTGAACCCATGACACGTTTTAAAGGGAAAATCAGATAGGGAAGATACTGAGGCACTGCAGGGCTGGAGCAGGGCTTGCTTGTTCCTTCTCCTCCAGGGTGGAAAGTCAGAAGGGCAACAAGATCCCCTAGCTCCCAGTCCCCCCAGTGGGAGTGCACCTGAGAGCTGGGTCCCCATCCAAGCTACCCTGCACATTTGTGGGCAGCAGGACAGGACTGCTCCTGCACACAGACTGGCTTTGCCTGGCTCTGGGAAGCTGTAACCTTCTGTTCAAGAGGCCTGTGGCAGGGGGAAATCACTGAGACAAGCTGTCACCACTGCTCCTTTTTCTGCAGTAAGCAGGACAATCAGGAAATTTGGGGAAGATACACCATGACTGCTCCAGTTTCACAGCAGAGAGAGGGAATTTCTTTTGTGGGCTCCCTAAGCCTCTGTAAATGCTGCTACAGCTGAGACACAGAACAAAAGGAGGTGCTTCTTCTGGACAAGATTTCTGGAGGAGCCAGGTGATTAGGAACTGGATTAAGCCTTGCAGAAGATGTGGGTGAAGAAGATAAAAGCAAGCATTTAACCACAGGATCCTGTCAGAGATGGATGATGCTGTCAGAGTACCAGCTGTGCTGAGATATCCTGAGCATACTCAGAAGCAGACACAGAAATCCAACAGGAATTATGGTATCCAGAGTCTCCAGACATCAGTGTCAGTTGTATATGGGACATCCAAGAACTAAATGCTAAACACTTATGTGTCTAAAGAGGCAGCAGGATCCCAAATTTTGCAAAGTCTCTCTCCTGATTGTCGTTTCCTAATTCTTAAAACACTGCACTAACTTTGTCACTAACTGTGACTTGCTGATATCTGCTATACCCTACACCTACCTACCAAAAGAAAGTCTTTCCTTCTCATTAAAGTCTAATGGGTAAGATGAAATTCAAGGGAAAACAATCCCTGCTACAGACTTTGTGCATAATTTTTGGAGGTGCCATTGACATTCAGCTTCATACATAGAGCTTCTAGAAACTCAGCTCCAGGCTGTTTTCATGTGGAATGCAGGGGAAACGTACCATTACCAGATCCAGAGATTTCTCAAGTGTGCTTATATTTCCATCTCCACTGCCAAAAATACGCTTTTCAAACAAGCTAAGTAAAAGGTTAGACTGCTTAAAAACAACCATTCACGTGACACACAAACCAGGGAAACAAAAGAGAAGCCTGTGTCCTGGGAAGGCAAGTTTCAGTAAGGTAAAAGGGGCCAAGAGTCCCAGCATACACAGCAGTGCTCCCCTCCCATGGCACGGGGTTTGGCTCTCAGAGCAGAGCAGCTGGCACCAGAGACAGACAGACTGTAAGCCAGTGTGCAGTGTTGGTGGAAAGCAGAAGCAGCTGTTGTGCAGACAAACTAATCAAAGTCAGCATCTTGCACAAGGGCAAGCCTTAGCTCAGCTGTATCTCCAAAAGGTTTATTCCAGCTTGTGACAAATGGCCTCCTTTGTCCTCAGAATAAATTGTACAAGTGGAAAACAGTTTTCAGAATAAACTGTACAAGTGAGGCCAGTTTCTGGAGTCTGCAGCAGGTGGCACACAGCATTTCCACCTGCTGCTAGGCAGCGCTGCAGCTCCCGTGGGTTCAGTCATCTTGGACATCTCTCATACAACCTGTCTGAGAGACTGTGCAGCAGTGCAGAGCCTGCTGGTGCAAATCCATGGCAGGCATGCTATGGTCTGTCTCCTCCTTGTACTTTTCTGGGACTTAATACAGACACGAGTAAGCAGACTGATCTAAACAGGAGTGGATGCTGACATACTCAGACACTTAAGGAGACCTGGGCAGCTCCAGAGGCTTCCTACTCCTTTCTCTCATGAAATGTTTCCTTACCAGTCTCTCTCTCTCAGATCCCAGACTTGCAGACTTCTCTTAATACCTGCAGCATGTTCCAGGCAACACTGGGTCCACAGTAGTAGTAATAAAAATAATAATAAAAAAACCCCAACCAGAGCAGTCATTAAGCATTATTTGCTGCAGGAATACAGGGGGGAATCTGAAATTGGCAAGTCAGTCCCATTACTGTAAGGATACATTTGGTCTGTCGTCTATTAGAACACATGGCTGTGTGTGCCTGGCAAGTGCTTTAAAGTTGTTCTTTTGATCTTTGCTAAGATAAAACTGTAATATTTTGTAGGCATTTGAGAACATTAGTTACTGTATTAGTTAAAAACCACTTAACCACTTGGAATTGGTGCCATCTGTTTCCTATTTTTATTCATAGAAATCAATACTCAGTTTTTTGAGGACTTCTCTAACAAACTCACTTTATATGAAATATGAGTGATGCTCTGGCCAAGACAGCTGAACTTGTGCTTGACAGGTTCTCTGATGGGGCTGTTCAGTTGGCAGATGGCGACTCAGACAAGAGGGAGCAAGGAGAAGGACAGAACAAAGGCCAAGTCCTTTGGCTTATCCCTCAAATCAGCTCTTCAGAAAGAGTAATACTGTCTTGGTTAGATTTCAGGTTTCTCTGTTACAGGAAATGGCACATGAGATTTTTGCAACCAAAATCAAACCTGCAGCTTAATGAGCATCACTCATGTCAGCCATTCCAGAAGATGCACCCAGGCTTACATTTTACTAAGGAAGCTAAGAAAAAAGATAAAAAACCTATTTCATATTCACTTATGGATTATGAAACATTTGTATAATCCATTATTTGGTCCTCAACTAATTGTAATTGGTCAGTACTTAAACTGAATTATCATTAAAAACCTTTCAAGTGAATGGAAAGGCTACTTTCTTTACAAAAGTCCAAACAAACCCTCCACCCAACAGTGAATATGCAGGCCATCTATAAAAGGCACAAAGATGTGTCTCCTTAACACTATTGTGAATTGAGGGCAATCACAAGGTGCATATTGCTGTAGGGTATCACACTGGGTCATGAAGTTCAGATGCTACAAGAGAAACTCATAATCTTGCTTGTGAACCTCACTCCAAAGGCAGAATTACTTACAGACAGGAAAAGTTTGTGTCACTGTGAGCTCAGCAGGCTGTCCACCCTTGGCCATTCCCATCAGGACTTTGTGTCCAAGGTTTCTGCTTGCCATCAGGAGCATCCCACCCTGCAAACCACAGATGGCTCAGGCCAGGCCAAGCTGAGCTGTGACGTCCAAGACTGCAATCACAGGCAAAAGCAAACCCTGCAAACTGGGAGAGGGAGACCAGCTGCACTTGCTGTGATGTGTGAGTGGTGAAAATGATAGCAAAGTGTCAGGAGAAAATTGCTCAGCCACATCTGTGGTCACCAGAGGGCCGGTGTGGGAAAATTGGACAGCTGAGCCTTGATTAAGCAGAAGACACCTATGGTCTGATTTCCAGCAGCCCTGGAAAGTGCAGTACATGCCAAGGACATACAGATGGGAAAAACTGAAACTTGGTATGCTAAGTCATTTGGCAAGTGCACAAACTGCACACTGTGGGAGCCCAAAATCAAACACAATGAATGCCTCATGTCCCTAGCCAATGGGAGGGACTGGAAGGTGCCTAATTGAAGGCTAATTACCAAAGGAGGAAGACAATCTGAGATCAAGTGGAGGCTTTTACCAGCAGAAGTAGGGCTGGCATATCCTCTGGTTAACAGCTGCTTGCTTGTCCACAATGGGACTGATTGACCTGCAGGTAGCTCTGGAAAGAGCTGATCAATACAAAACTGCCACTGAGCTCCAGAAACCATTCACACCACAGACCGTGGGCTGTGTGGCTGAGAAGTGTGGGGAAAGTCAAGGAAGAGCAAGGGCTTCCCATGCTGATTTGGAAAAAGGGCACCAATGAGGTCATTTTCCACTCCCTCACAAGTGCCATGCACCCTGTCCAGGATGTACATGTGCCATCATGAGATGGGCTGGAGGCAGAATGAGCCAGCCTGCCTGCAAGC
Source organism: Rhipidura dahli (assembly GCA_013399225.1). NCBI lineage: Eukaryota > Metazoa > Chordata > Aves > Passeriformes > Rhipiduridae > Rhipidura > Rhipidura dahli. The sequence continues at coordinate 2,513,772 of VXAC01000337.1, read as the reverse complement.
CGCTGGAGGAACACTGCAGGTATGCTGCCTTTATCATATGAATGCAGCTGGTAAGAGAGCAATAAGCTCCACTGTCTCACAGGTCTGGGGAGAGCAGTGGGAATGGTACAGCATTTCCTGACACTTCTGGAAGCTTCTCTTATCATCTTCAACATCTGGTTTGCACTCTTCAGCATTTCCTACACCACACTGCAAATCACCTTTCATCTAACAAGGCTCTGTTCAGTGAATGAAGTGAAACATTTTTCTCACGAAATCAGAACCAGCCATGGTAGCAGGTTTTTGTAAGGCACTGATGGACAAGTGCACTGCTGCAGCACCTCAGCATTGCATGAGGAGGAGGTTATTTCCTATTCTGAAATAGCCCTGCACTGTCATTGAATATTATTTCTATTATTGAAATAGCACCTGCTGACGCCCAGCCTGGGGAAAGCAGCCCACCTTCCATGTCGCTGTCTCTGAGAGCTGGAGCAGGGTCCAGGCATAGGCTCCCCCTACCTCTGTGCTAACAAAGATGTGTGAAAGCATTAGCTTCCCTTCACAAATTGTACATCCAGTCAACATTAAAACCAAATGGCTCCAAGCAAACAGCATTTTTCCAGAGTGGCTGGAGAAGAGGTCTAGCCTGTCAGCCCATGGGTACAGCAGTCATAACCCAGAGGATGGCAGGGACAATCACAGGTATGATCTGTTGCCTTCTCAAAATCCCTGCACAAGAGCTGAGTTTGCTGAAGAGGATGGGGCCTTTTTGGTCACTCATAAGGGTGACATTGTCCTTCCAAGAGATGAGTACACTTGTGCTCAGCCACAAGCCAAGCCTGGCTGCTGGCAGTTTAGCTGACAGTGACTACATCCCCAGTTTATGCTAAATGAGCAGCTAGTCCACAGCAGCCAGAGAAGTTCATCTGGCACTAGTTTGTACACTGGGCAGATCCTGCATTCTGAGCCAGCACGGTCCCTGTGTGTGCAGATTGCTGGCAGCCTCCAGGCAGTAAAATCTGCAGAGAGGTGCACAGGGCCATGTGGAATCACCCAAACCTCTACTGCCTCTAAACAAGGCTGCTAAAACCCCAAACAGCCCAGGGATTAACTCCCACATACAACTAGGGGAAAAATCCTTCAGAGCAACCCCAGGGGTAGAAGAGGTTTGAGGGATTGTGTTGCTGTTGCTGCTGAAGAACACAGTAAAAAATGAAATACAGCAGAGCAGAAAAAGCAAGCTACACAGTGCAGCCCACAGTTACAAAGGGGGTGGTTTTGTCAAGCTGGCAGACAGATTTTGCAGGGAAACCCACTCTAGAGATGGAGGGAGGAACAGCAAGATTCAGCTTGCAGTAGGCCAGGGGTGTTCATGTCCACATGTCAGTAATGAGCTGAAGAAGTGGGTGCAAGCCCCCCAGGACATCAGCTGCAACACCACCTTGTAGGGCTGGCACAGCAAATCCTCTCCCCTGCTCTGCTGTCGCTTGCTCACAATGGGGCAGAGCTGAGCTACCACTGCCTCCTACATCCCTCAGCCTGCAGAGATAGGAAGCATCAGTGGACTTGCCCAGCAAAGCCTCCTCCAGTGCAGGACTGGGCAACTGCCCCAAGCAACACCAGGGACCTCCTTCTCCAGCTGGAACACAGACCTCTGCCTGTCAGTAAGGCAGGGTGGGTGTTGCATTGCCATAGGGACAGAGTAGGGCCACAACAGCACAGCAGTCCTGGGGAGACAGTGAGCCTTCAGTCCACCCAAGCGTGTTGCAGAAGAGGACATGATAAGCCCTGCCCTGAGCCTTTTTCTCCATAGAAGTGGTCAGAGAGACTGAACAACAGGACGGGGCAATCACAGGCAGAAGTAAAACACGCCCATGGTGACAGGGAGGTGCCACTGTGCACCTTTTCCAGTTGCTGCTGAAAGCAAAGCAAGTATGTGAAAAGGGCAAAGCAGATAGAGGTCACTCAGTGACTAAGAAAAATAAACAGTGGGTGTTTCATAAAGATCAAAGGGAGGAAAACAAATGCTGGAAAGCAACACCCAACCTACCATGGTAAATATCAGCCAGGAGCTCACCTGGTAGGATGGCTCTGCAGGAACCTGTGGTGCACCAAAGGCCACGACTTCCCAGGCGTCGCCGAGGCTTCTCCAGAGGCAGAAAGAACTTGAGTGGTGGAGCTGCAGGCACTGCCAGCCCGACTGTAGGTGCTGGAAACCTCCCTTGCTTCCTCCCCTTCCGCTCTCTTCAGGAGACTGACAGCTCTCCAATGAACTCACTTGCACCCTGGCAATCAGATCTCTCACCTGCCCTCAGAGCTTTAGGCTCATTCTGCCAGCGCTGACGTTTGCTGCTCATGGCTTCTTGGAGCAGCTGGAACAGTCCTGCACGCCCAGCAGGAGCTGTAGGGCAGATGTGCCAATTGCCACCGTGCAGGGGACAAACTCCCCTGAGCAAGCGGCAGCAGTGCTTCCCATCGGAGCCGGCCTTGGGGACAAGCCCTGTCCCACAGCTCTGACCCCACCTGTCTGCTGCTCCCAGGGAGATCAAACCAGCCTCCCAGGCCAGACTGGGGGCAGCCAGCCTGCTGGGCAGTCCAAATCCCTCCCTGCAGGAGCAAGCTCAACACTGTGCCAGCTCCACACACCAAGAGAAGAGGGTCCCAAATGCCCCTCTCCTACAGGGAAGCTGTGTTGGGTGCTCCCCTTCCCACAGCTCTACAGCAAAATGCTGAGAGGGGCTTGCTGCAGCCTGGCAAGGCTAGGGCAGGCAAACACCCTGATGCAGATTCTGGCTTTGCCCACATGCTGTCTCTCCAATAAACTTCCAGGAATATTCTCTGGCTCCATGATGGAAATACTGGCCCAACCAGGCAGGCTTGGCCACTGTATCCTCTGAAAATCAAGGACAGTAATAACGTGGTACCCCTCATTCTCAATACACACGTAAGAAGTCACAAACCTGTAGGAAGCAGAAAGCAGGGGTGACTGTCACTTCTTCCCAGTTTTCTTCTTGGGAAAACAGTCAATGTCTGGAGTCAATGTAGTGCTCACACTGTGACAGAAGTCAATATTGAATGCTTGGAACTGCACCCATGGGGATTTCTTCCCCATGCTCCAACATCAGCCCTACTAGTGAACTGTGCAAGCTATTGCTCTTTTATACTGGTGGTTTTGGTCTTCCCTTTCCAATTTCAAGCACTAAGCACTTCTTTGGTTAACCAAGAACAACTTTTGCTAAAGTCTCTTAAAAAAAAGGGTACCAGTTTTGGAGAGATCAGTGAAGCTCCCAATGCCACTATAGGCACAAGGCAGGAAGTTAGAAATTACTTTGCTCCTGACAATAAGATGTCTTTAGAGCAGCCTCTCCAGTTCACTCCAGCAGAATTATAATCACTTTGGTACAAAGCAATTATTTATTTCATTTTTCCTTTTACTGTAGGAGGAATAATTTTTAACTGAGCCCAAATGCACTTGCATTCAAGTGGATTACTAATTAAGCTACAGATGTCTCCTGATGGCAGCAATTATTTCTAGTAACCTTAATGAGCTTGTTACATTCCTTGTTATGAAAAGTTATATGAAAAACTTTGCCTAATACTACAGAGCTCCTGGGGGAATTACTTCTTGATCTGTTCTGGTTTGATTAAAGAGAATGATTGTTTCCTTTCTTAGCATTATTTCTCAAGCTCTTTGTGGCTCATTCCCCTTGTCTTTCCTTGGCACTTTTAACAAGTCTGACCAAACTTTTCACACAGGTCTTCTTTTCCAAACATCTCTATCTGGTTTTGCTCTCCCTAAATTCTCCAAGCCTTTGCTTGGTTTATTGCATACATTTTTTTTCCTCTTTTTTCCAGTGATTGTTTGGAACAAGCACTTTACTTACTGCAGGGACTGAGTGCCTAATCAGAACTCCGTGGGGTTTTGAGGTTGTTGTTACAGTTTGTTGCAGATAGAAGAAATTCATGTCCTTACACTGGAACTTGAGAAAAAGCCTCCCTTCAGTGCACAGAAAGTAAGGATCTCCTTGAAACATTGAATGGAATTAACAGAATAAACTAAGACAACTAAGCACAGCTTTCCATGTCCTCTCCTCTCTCCTGTACCTTTTTATCCAAAATCCATGCATGCTATACAAACAACAAGCAATATTATTCAGGGAATAAAGAACTTAAACTGCATTTCAAACCAAAGGATCACTTTTTTTTAATCTGTATTTATTGTGTTTGTACTCCCACTCTATTTCTCCTGAAGTCTCCTACCATAGGCAGGAGGTGCACAGAAAGCATGTCAGTGGTTATGACTACTTCTCATGGCTTAGTACCAATTTCAGGAGTATCAAAGTTCAAAGGAACATGTGAACTTTCCTTCAGAATCACAAGCAATTACGATTAAACTCAAGTCAAACAGATTCCTGCCCCGCACAACACATCATGGAAAGCAGCCAAAGACTCCAGGTGCTTGTTCCTGATCAAGCAATTAACATACCACAGTTCAGAGAAGCATTCAGTGACAATCCTATTTTTCTGACACTGAAACCAAAGGAAGGCTCAGGACCACCTTCCACATGAGCAATTAGAGCAGGTAAATGTAGCAGCTTCTGAGCTTCCCAACCAGTCCCTGACCACCTTCTGGACTAATCCAAACACATGTGAAAGTGTAGCTGGCAGGGTAACTTTCAGCAAAGCTTACTTTGCAGGAACTGCTGATTTACTGGAAGAAACCTTTTGTGGAAATGCACTGTTTCTGCTAAAATATTTCAAGCTCTGGAATGGCATTTCTGGATGAAACCAGCAAGATAAAGGAGCTGGTCTGATAGCTCAGCAATGTGGTGAGACTGGCAGGGCCAAAATTTAGGTCTGAGAACTCAGATTACTGAGTAGCCTTGCATGCAGACTGTGAACTATCTTGCAGTGCCTTTTCTGCTCTGCCTTTGAATAAAAACAAAAACCCCTTGATTTCTTATTGTCAAACAGAGCTCTTGGCTTCCAGTCACTCTGTGAGCAAAGGGCAAGAGGAAATTAAGTAGCAAAAAGTAAAGAACTTGCTCAAGCTTGCAGAATCCTCAAAACAGTGTGTGGACCCTGGTGGTCTCCAGTCTGACCCCCCAAGAGGAGAAGGATTGCCACCACCGCTACAGCAGGTCACCGGTGGCTTCGTTCAGCCACGTCATGAACATCAAACAGAGATCTGCCCACCTGTTGAGGCACATGTTTTTCTGCAGCATCTCCCTCCAAGGGACAGCATTTTTCCTCATCTTCAACCTCCCATGTGGCAATCCATGACCACTGCCACTTGCTGTAATGCCTGTGGCCACCACAACACAGAATTTGGTTCTGCCATCTCTGTGGCTCCTCTTGAAGCAGTTGTTCAAGCTACTGGATCCACCTTCACTCTCTCTTCAGGCTGGACAAGTGCCCTTGTGCCAAGGATATCTCCAAACCCAAGGGATGCCTCCCCCTCCTTCTGATGTCCAGACACACTCTGCCATGAAGAAGAAAAGGCTCTACAGGAAGGGTAAGCAGGGATATCTTACATGATGGACTGGGTGCTGGCATGGGTGGCAGCACTTCCTCAGCTACTTTTCCCACGAGAGAGTTTTGGTCTCCTAACATGAGCCAGCACAATACCATTCTGTTTTGGGGAGTGGTGCAAACTCTGCTCTCAAATAAACATTTCTTTCAGTTCAAGCTTTGCCATTTTAAACAAGTGCAATTATATGCACTGAAAATGCTATTGCAACATGAGGGCTAAAAATAAGAACACAAGATGCCAGGAGTCACTCAGAAGAAAAGCTCCTGGAAGAAATGCCCTCTCACCCACACCGCACAAGTGTAACATCGTCCAAGTGACAGCCTGCATTTGAAGCCAGACAAACAAGACACTTTTCTACTGCCAGAAGTTTGCACTCACAAACAACCATAGCTGCACTGTAAGTGGCATCATTTGGAAACTCTCTGATCTGCATCAACAGGTAGGTCCCCAGTGCTACTGTTTCCTACAGATGCAATGGGTCTAAGTTTGTACCTACAAATGCTAAACCACTCCTAGTTTATACCACAGAATGTAAACTTCAGAAGAAACACATGCAGTACAGGTTCACGGATGCTCTTGAAAACTAATACTGTCCTCATTCATGAAAAAAATTTGAATTTTAAATCTATAGCCTTCACCTGACAATAACAGCATCCGGAATATGCTGTGCTTTTTAAAATGCACTGAATGCTCAGACTTCAATAAAAAAATTTATTTTCAATATAAAAGTGCCAAAATATTCACCAACATTGTAATCTATTCAGCAACCAGCTTACTCTAGTAATCAAAATTGCAAGCATCTTTATTCACATTCTTAAATCAAATTCCTTTCACACGTTTCCACAATAACCCGAGTCCCTCGAAAGTGGGAAATTTGCATTTCGATTGGCTGCTGTAGTCCATATGTCCAAGTTCATGTAGGCACGGAAGGGGTTAAACCTCGGATAGTATTCCTGCTTACACATAACTGCCTGGTTCTCCACATGGGTTGAGTGCTGAGTCGTGGCACTGACGGGGCAGCAGCTTTCATAAACATCACTCTGAGGCGCCCAGATGGAACCAAAAAGTCCAGACATTGGAGACAAGCTTCGGGTGCTTGAGAGGTAGGGCTGCAGAGCAAGATAAAACCAGCATGGGAAACTGCAACGTGGAGCGTTTGCCAAAGGAAATCTGGAAATGCTAAGTACCAAACGGGAGGGAGGAAGCAGCTTTTATGCAGAAAACTTAAGAAATCCCCAAGTAGAAAATTGCACAGGGGTTTACAAAGAAATATGGCTGCCAAAAATATTACAGCAGCATTAATTTGTGTGTGTGTGTATGTGTTTAAAGGCCCCTCACCAAATGAAGCCATATGAGCTCCCCTCTGCACGGCACAGATACTACTCTGACAACAAAACACAACTCAGTTCTGGCTGTTAAGGAAGACAGAGGAGAAATGGAAGGCACACAAAGATCACCATGGGTACTTTGAGAGCTAAAATGAATAGAGAAGGATGCCTAGAAATGACAAGAAAAAGGCTGAAGTATGTGTCAGTCCAGAAAGACTGTGCATGCTGGGAGCAGAAAGGGATATTTAGTGTGAAAAATGAGACTATAATTGGGAGCTAGGGAATTTAGTTAGAAAATTTTGAAAGCTTATAAAGAACCTCCTGGAGGGCAAGATATGTTAGTTTGCAAGGAAGTCTCTCAGCGAAGGTCATGGAAGTCTTGGGACTTTTAAAACTCAACGAAACATTGAAATGCATTGTGGAGAAAAGCTCGCCAGGGAAATGAAATGAATTATCTAATGCATTTTCCAATCTCTACCTTCTGTGTTTCCTGGCATTCCTGAATAAAATATGAAATAAAGCCATGTTTATTTTAGGAAAAAGTCTTTTACCAGTTTTGCCACTTTTTAACACAGAAGAATTTTCATTTTTACAGTTGAAAATATTTCTTGCTTTATTTGGTCACATTTATTCAAAATAAACCTACAGTAAATGAAAAAAAAAATCTAAAATAGAGGATTTTGAAATACGAGCAGAAGAGAAGATGGTTACAATTAAAGACCACCTTGAACTGAAGTTAGTGCACTGCATTACGGGATGACAAACATGGCTAGTCTGGATTCAAAATCAGGATTCTGAAATCTGCACAAATCCAGCTCGAATCACTTGAATTTCCTAGCAGAAAAAAAACCTGTCAAAGTCACTGAGAGCGGCTGTCCTTTCAGCTCTTCAATTTTCAAATCCCTCCAGGTTTTGCTGTCAGCACTTTTTGGGTTTTACCTTCAACTGGACATGTTGATTTTGACAGAAAAAAGTCTCAGTAGACTACATAAGCCCAAAATGTTTTTCCACATGTAAGCTGATTTTAGTCAATTTTCAGGCAAAGGATCATCTTAAAATTTTGCAGACAAGGTCAGTAACATCCTTAACAAACAGCTGGGAAAAACTGGGCTATCAATGCCAGCATTAAATATATATACCAGGCTACTTAACAGATTCACAGAGAACATGCAAGCAACAGGTAGGGAAAAGACAGCAACACACCAGGAGAGCTCTGAAGGAGCACACGAAGGCAGCACCTCGCAGGGACAGTACTCACTGTGGAGTTGACGTAACTGGCAGGCTCCCAGGCAGGTGGCATGTTGGGAGGAGCATTCCAGGTGGAGGGACAGTTCTGGTCAATGAAGGCTGTATTCTGCACTGCTGCAGTACCTGGGAAGCCACTGGGGTAGTTCATGTTTTCTGCAATTTAAAAAAATCAGGAAGACAAACTAAGACTTTTGCAACATAAAACACTACTAACATTTCTGTGGAGGAATGCTGAATCTTCTCGAGAGGGAGCCAGGCTGGGACTGACCTAATCCTTCAGTGCCTTCAGGCAGTGTCAGGGTAGCACAGCAGCACAGCATATCCATTTCTGTCAACAGGACTACCACTCTGTATTAGGGACCCACTAACAAATTGTTATCAGGGGGACAGGATAAAGACTTGGCAATCCCTCTGCTGGAGAACAGAGTCTTTATTGGACAGAACATGCATGGCAGAACCGACCCAGTCCTCACCGCCAACACGTCTGAGCCCTAAGCACCCGAGGGATCACCATGCTGCCTGGGATACTGCAGTCTGAACTTTAACTATTACTTAGGTAGGTAATGCTAAAGAATTCTAGATTGCTGCCAGTGTGCTTCCCAAGCCAAGAAACTCTAGCCTGGAAAGATAATTGGTCACAAGAGGCCTTGTATTTCACACACTAGAAGGCAGAAGCCTGCCAGAGGGGAAACAAAGAAAATTGTGCAAAAAGATATGTGTAATACTGTAGACACAAGCATTTCTCTCTATTCCCTCTGAGAGTCCTGCATACTGCCTTTTCAGGCTCAATAACTCTATACAAAGGCCAATCTTCTCATCCACCACATGCAGGCATTGTTTATTACCACAGAGCACTCAGCTGGAAAACGTAAAGTCCACTTAAGGAATGAATACCCATGTGTGTACAGACCAGCTCAGCCTTTTGTTCTGTGAAAGGTGAGAGTAAAATAACCATGGCTCTGTGATAATTCATAAGCTTTACTTCATCTTACCTTCTGGGAAAGCACCATATTCGTTCATCTCTAGCGGACAATACATGTTGGAAAACTGGCTGTCACAAGCTGCATTCCAGTCAATGAAGCTGTCCCAAGGAAAAGAAAAATCTGCTGTCAGACACAATTTGCAGAACTTCTGAAAATTATTTAGAAACCCTTATTTAATGCAAAGCTGTTGGATGCAAAATGCCTGTAACTGATGGTGAGGCTTTTCATACTCCACTTGTCAATTTTGCCAGTATCTACTTTTGCACCACTGCTTAAGCACAGGAATCTCTCTCACCGAGTTCTTCTTCCTCTGGGAAAACAACCAACCTGTAATGACACTACCAGAGTCCTGCAATGCCTACCTGGGTTCAACTCTTTTGTCTATAAAATGAAAATAATTGTGCTTCTTTCCCACAATCATGGATAATGTGATTTGAGGTAGAAGATATAACACATTCTCAAGCACTTGAATGTTTGAGAATAGCAATTAAAATGGAGATTTCTATTTCCTATTTTCCCAACCACATGTGCTAAAGTCCTGTAAACGGTGTGTTTTCTAAGCTACACATTTATTTGTAGGGATTATATTCCTTTAACTAAAAGAATTTCAGAATTTCAAGAAGATTTTTTCAAAAGTAATTCCTGAAGACATGTCAGAAGTAAAACAGGCTCTGCTATGCAGCAAGTTTGAAGCAGTCCAAGTCTGGATCCAGTCTGCACAAGGCAGGCATATATATTCAAGACTTCACATGAAGCTGCCCTATTTCAATTCTGCTATTCAGAATTGACCATCCATTCCAGTGCACAGCCACCTGCACAGTAAAAAAGTTCTTCCTCATGTTCAGGTGGAACTTCCTGTGCATCAGATTCTGCCCATTGGCTCCCGTCCTATTGCTCAGCACCACTGAGCCAAGCCTGGCTCCATCCTCTGACACACTCCCTTCAGATACTGACAGACATTGATGAGGTCCCCTCTCAGTTGTCTCTTCCCAAGTCTGAACAGGCCCAGCTCCCTCAGCCTTTCCAGACCCTTGACCAACTTTTTAGATCTGCTGGATGTGCTCCAGGAGCTCCCTATCTCTGCTGCACTGACTGAGGAGGTCAGAACTGGACACAGCGCTCCAGATGTGGCCTCACCAGGGCTGAGCACAGGGGCAGGATCATCTCCCTGCCTGGCTGGCAATGCTCTCCCTGATTCACCCCAGGATACCATTGACCTTCTCAGCCACAAGGATATTGCTGGCTCAGGGCTTGTTGTACACCAGGGCCCCCAGGTCCTTCTCCTGTCATTGTGAATGACAGGATACAACTTGAAGAACTGGACATATTTCACTGCCATGTGGTGGCAGAGTAGTTTGGTGGCTCACTAGTTTGTGGTACATCTTTCATTAGTAAAATTTGCTGTAATCAACTTCATTACTACGGGAAGATCAACCCAAATATACACAGAGCCTGAAACATACCAACTTGTATCCCTAAACAACCTATATACTGGAATATTTGTCTTTTTATAACAATGTCTGTTCATGCCATTTAGCACAAGTACACACTGCATAACTCACCACGTGGCATACAGAAGCTATGCATTTAGCAAGAGGGCAACAAATTTCAAAGCCAGGCCCTCTGTCACCAAAAGGAGTGAAAGGAAAGCTTCTCAAAAAGCATTTAATTAGACTTGAAAGAACTTTTAGAATATCTATATATGAACAAGAACAGCAGTGACTTTGTCTTAGTAAAATTAATCATGATGTACTCATGGAAGAGCATTAACAATTACAACTGAGATTGAAGTGGCAGAAAGACTTATTTTAACTATAATCTGCCTTACAAATATTGTGAGTCAAGTACAGTCCTCTGCATTATAGAAGCCTGAACAAAACATTATCTGTACTTTTTACATAAAACATAACTTGCCTGTTGTGGACAGAGGGGGTTTCTTGGATCATGCATGGTATATTATTCTCAAGGTTGTAGTTTAAGCTGTTTGTCACACACACTGGCTGGGCAGGCCACAAGTCTCCTGCTGGGTAAAGACCTAAAAAAGGAAAGAGGAATGAAATGCAGAGCAACAGGAAGGAGACTCCACAGATTCTGTTGCACTGACACTTTATTCTCAGATTCCCAAAAAGGACAGTCTGCTAGAGAAAAAAAATCCAAGAAAAAATCCAGAGCTACTAAGCAATTTTTTTTTGTGATAAAGGCCCGTCTTTAAACACAACTCAAAACTTCTATTTTTTAAAAGAAGATATATATAAGATTCATGTAAGAACTGAGAAACTGGAGTTCAACAAAACAGAGCAAGAAATTCCTACTGAGGGTCCTTAAGTGTTCAGCTGCCAGCGTGCCTAGGTGGCACGCTTCCCCACAGCAGGACAGACAGCAGGGATGCAATCCTGCTTGTCTTGGCTCCTTGTCCCCACCCCTCAGTCACTAATCAACTCTGAAGTCCAACTACACAAATACAGGGTCAGGTTTCTAAAAGACTGGAGCCATTCCCAACCAGATAATTTGTGAACTCATTAAATGCTGTATTTAGCCCCTAGGGCAGATGGACTTAGTGCCCTGACTGCCCATGGATACTTGGTTCCTATCAACTCTATGAGAACTGGCAGCTGGGGAAAGGAAAAAACCCAAATCAGCAATTTCCATGAGACAATGGTTGCAAAGTTGGCTCTATTTCATTACTTCACATGATACATATTAATATTGCTACCAGGGAAAAAGGCTAATCAGCATTTGTATCCCATCAGACACAGGTAAAACCTACAGCAGAAGGACAGCAAGTGCTGCTGCCCAAAGAACCACGTATCCTAACCAGCTTTCAAACTCCAGCTCACCATGTAGCATGATGCCTTTATGAATCCCACTCCAAAAGCAAATATTACTTCCCTCTTAGATACAAACAACGAAAACTCAATAATTTCAACAGAGCTACACAACCTCACTCATTATTGCTTTCAAAGAGAGCAAGTCCCAACTGTGGAAATTTGGAGATAAAAATGGTCATGTTTGATTTGATGCCAAGCTTCACTTTAACACAGCAAGCACTGCTCTTGATCTCTGAACTGCACTGCTTCTGCACATAAATCTGTGCAAAGCAAGAAGATGAAAAAAAGAAAGACTATCTAGGACATGAGTTGAAAGCTAAATGCTGTTTTCACATGGATTAGATGCAGCAAAAATCATCAAGGTTATAAGCAAGAACTGCCAAGGTTTTAAGCCTTCATTTGCAAACTTTGCACCTAACTTGCTTGGAAGCAAGTCAAGTTCCAGTAACGATGTGTCTATCAAGTTGGTGCATGCAAGTGTTATTAGCAACATCACTAAAACTGCTTGACAAAGTGCAAAAAAACCAGCTTTAGTTGTTAGTACTGACCTTTATTTTTGTCAGGATCTGCAGCTATGTCAGTGAAACTGGGACATAAGGTTTCAGGATATTGGGGGATGCTGTTCATGTCTCTGCTGAATGAAAAGAAAATTTAATTTTTTAAGTCTCATAGTCCAAAGGAAATTTGAAAGGAAATATACAGAGATGTAAAAACTATTCTCATGACCATCGTGATTACTATTACTTTCCCACTGTCCTGATTTTTCTTTTTCTGAATTACCACTGTGCAATTTTTTTAAAGTTTTTCTTTCCAATTAAAAGCCAGCTACTTAGCACATGTGTAAAATGATACTACACTTTGATCACCCCATTTTTATTATCCAAGTATCAACCTATTGCGAATTAATTCAACAGCTCTTCTCTAAAACTGGAAAACAAGCTATAGTTCATGAAGATCAGTAGGACCTCTCCAAATTCCAGGTAAATTTATTTTTATGTCCATGAAGATACATAGAGACACATGAGCACAAATTTGATATTCACCAAACCCATCAAAGAGACTAGTCAAAATGAATAAAAGGACACATTTTCAAGCACCAGAATTCCAATGGAAAAGGATTGGATTATTTCTCCTAGTGAAAACAGAGAGTGATAAATGAGAAGTGAAATGAGGATTCATAGTGACAAAAATTGTAGATGCTACCTCTACTACAGTAAAGAGGGAGAAAAGAATGTGGGGGAGGGAAGAATCAATTTTCATGCTGTATATCCTAGGAGAACATTATTCCCATTAAAAGAATAGCATCAACTTGAAAGTCTTAGTCCCACCTTTTTTAAAAAACCATTACTACTTTAATACAACTAAGCAGTAATGGAATTGTAGTAAGTTGCTAGGATCTGGAAGAAGTGACAGTGGAAAACCAACTTCCACCTCTCTTCCATTTGGAAGCTTTTGTTGTACTTACGCAGCATTATCAATTTTGCTTATATCTTTTCATGTACTGAAGAAGATTCTTCTTCCAACTAGTAAGTACAATCAGATGTTTATAAAAATTACAAGGTAACAGGTAGGTATTATTTATCAAACTGAGACAAGACTTCAAGTTGGTGGTGTTTCTTTAATGCCCTACATGTATAGATTCAATTTTTTTACCTGGTATTGCAGATGTTATGAGACAGATTTAGAGTGATAGGAGTTTCAGATGGAAAATCATTTTGTGAAATATTCTCTCCTAAAGAAAAGAATGACTGTGAAAATCAAAGAACCTTAAAAAAAAGAAGTATGCACAGAATATACATAGATATATATATATACAAATATACACAAATAGAATCATCAATGGTGTTAATCAAATTTTCTCTCATACTGGATTATCACTAAGTGCATCAATTTCAAAGCATGCTACCTAGGTCCATAGCCTTAAAATGTATTTTATCATTTAGAAGTGATTACCACAATCTTAATGGAGAGGTTCCTTGTTATTATCAATTTAAGTCTGAATTTAGAATCACTTATTTTTTTTTTTAAGAGGCATTATAATTTGAACAAACAGAAAAGTCATATGCACACCATTTGTTATCTATTGGATCACAGGTTCAGATACACCACATACTACCCTCCAGTAATGTAAAGTTTTATACATACACAAATACACATGAAAGTTTCTGTATATTTTTAAATAATTCAATCCATCTTTTTGCAGATACCCAAAGCTGGGTTTGCTGGTGTCACTTCAGCACTTTAAAGTTTACTTCTAGTGCCACGTCACCCTGGATAATTAAGTGACAGTGACTTTCAACTACTTTAACAATATTCAGGCACTCAGGAATTGCAGTAACGAACCACAGCTCCCATTTCTCATACGAGTCAAGTGGCTCAGGTCTCCTGGCTACTTATGCCTCAAATAAACCTATCCAAACCCAGCATCCTCAGATCTGAACTGCTTTCACACATTCCTCATTTGTGCATTACTTAAATAGTTATAACATTAAAAAAAAAAAAAAAAAAAAAAAAAAAAAAAGAAAAAAACCATGATGAAACATATTCAAAGGTAGAAATTTGGAAATTGCTTTGGCTAGTAACTCTCAGTTCTCCCATCTTTCCATGACAAATAATTGTGCATGTTCCTCAGTGAGGAGCCTGACATCTTTGTCTCCACAAAACACGTGGTACTTCTTGTCAAGTACAAAGTTCTTTCAGTGTCTCCTTGTGTGTGCTCTACAAAAGATAAGTTATGTGCCCCATGCCATGGTAGGCCTCTCCATTCACAGGAAGGCTAAAATTCTGCCCACTACTGTGAAGAGGTGCTGTTTGCAAAACTTACTGGAAGGAAGAAAATGCCTGGTAGTAATCATTGGCTTTTTATCTCCATCTGAACTGCTGGTACTGCTCCAGCTACCCCAGCTCCCACGACTTGCACGAACACTTCCTGATGAACTTCCACAATCGGAGCTTGAATCAGAACAGAACTTCTCCAAACACTTCTTTTTGGACCGCTGATAAAAGTTTTCTAAAGAAGATGGGGAAAAAAAGCCCAGTCAAAAAACCAACACAACATTTAAGAAAGTCTTGTGAGGGAAAAGTAATATGAAAATTAATTTACATGGATTCTCAGAATTTACTGATGAAGAGAAAATAATATTTACTGATAGCTTCAGTAACTAAACCCTAACACAAGGAGCTTCTGACCTACATGATATCCCAGTAAAATGAAAGTAAGTGAGGATACAGTGCAGCTACAGGCAACAGGTTGAAAGAGGAAGTGCATATCGTCCTTTGAAATATATAGTTAATACCTTAAACATGAAACAAATCCTGGCTGTATGAACATGCATACTAAGAGCAATGACAAAATGTTTCAAGTAATGAATTCATAAGTGATGGATTCTCTTTTCTTATTAGCTCATCAGAGATGCAAAGGACAATCCTACAGAAACTGGCATCTTTTTTCAGACTTCCTCTTCCCTAAAGTCAGGGAAAACAGATGATTAAAATCCTGATGGAAAGGCAGGGAGCAGGTACCCAAGCTGTTGGTGTTTTTTGAGAATGATACAGTTGCTTCAGTTAATACCAGCTTTCTTTTGAACACAAAAGCAGACTGTCAGTCTGTCTCTCCTTCACCAAGAGCTGATGGGTCACGGCTTCAGACGGATTCCTTTTCTGATTCGCACCACCAACCAACCCCACAGAGAAGCATGCAGAGTCCTTCAGAAGTGAGCAGGTATTATTTCAGACACTGCATCATGCCAGTCCTGTCATCCTCACATCAGGGATCAAAAGGGAGAAAAGCACAGGTCTCCCAAGCAAGGAATAGAGCTCTACTGCCACAAAACCCACATTGTGTTTCTTTCCCCATTTAAGACAATTAAGATTGCATACCTGTTTCTCCCTGCATGGACAAGCTCCCAGCTTTTTGGTCTGCTTTACAATTTTCCCCGTTACTCTGAGGACACCAGGCTCTTATTCCAATATTTGCTCTCAGATCCGGCCTTTCAAATTCACCGCACATGTGCTTCAGCTCACTCTGCTCAGGGACCCTGATACAGCCACACCAAAAAAACACGTTGGCATTTTACATTTCATCCACATGTTTCCTTCCCAGCCATTAAACACTTCAGCTCACACAGCTGTCAAGGCAAAGTTCAGGGGAGGCAACAGGTTTGGGAGTCTTATTCCCCAGCTTTTCAGAAGCCTAAAAAACCTTTCCCAAAATGAAATACCCTACCACACCCACTACTGCTTCTCAGGGGGAGAGGCAAAACGACATGTGCATATTTAACTCCATTCTCTAATGCACTTGCAGAAGGCAATCAGATGTTGCAGAGATAAAGAAGTCAAGCAGTGTACAAAGATCTAGATACAAAGAAAAAATGTGCCCTGTGTTCATTTCACTGGCATAATTATAACTAGAGTAAAATCACAATCTGAAGCAATCTTAAATTTTTGCTAGCAAAATTGAAATGAAATGTCTGCATCCCATCCAATACGTAATCAGAGAGTATTAAGGAAAAAGGATTAAAAGTTAGCTGTCAAATTCCTGCAGAAAGGGAACGGTTCCATCTTAACTCAGAAAGCAGCAACTGCTGAATTGGTTCAAGGAACAGACACTGAACTTTGGTATTTCACTGCTGGCTTTTTATCCTTCCTACCTACAAAGGTGTGCATCCAGCAAAGATTAACACATGTACTGACCTCCCACAAAACGAATGGAAATTTGTGTACAAGGAGCTATAACAGCCCTTTCAGATTTACAATCTCCTTTGAAAGTCCACTGACCTCAGCAGAACCATTCGCAATAAAAATTAAGTCTGTCAAGGCTTTGTAGGATTGTGACGTTAATTCAAAGGGCTGGGGAAGGGGAAGGAGTAGGATTTTCTCCTCAGAAGTGCTTCTATTCTAACAGCAGTTTGTAACCAGTATTTTTTAATAATCCAAACAATTTAAAATATATTAAAAATTATTTAAAAGTAATTTACAACTGATTTTAAATGTATGAAAACAATCCTCAGGGGGAAAAAAAAGTAACTCTTCACAGTGCTACTCAAAATTCTTTAGAACCTAGTGCTGCTCTAGTCTTTTTAATTCACCACAGCAAAAATGCAAGCTGCTGTCTCCTTTCTACACATTTCTCTTCCAAAATTGGTAGAGGACAATGTTCCCCCAGTTACTCAATACAGCAGATGACTCTCCTGAAGGTGGAATCGTTTCAACAATTTTATTTTCCTTTTCTCACTGAAGAGAATACCCGACTGGAACTTCTCCACACAATACACAATGGGAAGGAAGCTAACCACCCAAACTTCAGAGACAGCACATTCCATGCTCTACCAGAGAGCTGCCACTGCTGTGCAGAATAGGGTGCCTCTATATGCTTGCAGATTTACAAATGTAATATTTTTAAATTTTTCTTTTTGCTGGTGATACTTAGTACTGTACATTGCTAAAAATAAATGCTTGGTCCAGGACTGAAGTGTGTTTATTTAAATAGATAAAGCAATCCTGCCTAATGCACTATGCAAAACCTGCAGAAACATTACAGCAACTCTGGGTTTCTTCATGATTTGGTGAGGCAATACATACCTTGTAGATATATTTACATTCTTCTTCTTATTTTTTCTAGATGTTCTATTTCTATTCCAATTCATATTAGGTACATTTCCTTCCTTTTTCTCCTGAGGTTTCTTCTTCCTATAGGCATCTTCTTGCTAAAGGCAAAAATACAAGCTGAGACAGTACGTACATTATAAAATGAACTTAACTTAGTCAATGAACTCCATTGGATTTTTCTAGCTAAATTTCTCTGGACAAAATGACCCGACCCAAATGCATAGTTACTTCATGATTTAGTGTCTTTCCACAGCACATCCTCTTTCCAGCACCATCAATTTAACCAGCCTTTCCAAGACTCTGTCCATCAAGACAGCAAGAGATGATGAGACACAAATTTTTGAATTCCCAAACTTCGCATTTTCCCCTTCACAGCACCTAGCTCTGACTTTCAGGGAAATAAAAAAATGGAGGGAGAAAAAGTAAAGCAGTCAATAAAATTCCCAATGTGCTAAAAACAAAAAACATCTGCCAGATTTATGATCAGCTTGTGTGCAAGTTCAGCAGCAATAAATCCTCCCTTTCCTCAGCAGCTGGGGGCTTGGGGGAAGGCATTCATTTGAATTACAACTGAGGAAATTATGGAGTAAGTTACCAACAAATACTAGTCATTTCAAAAAATGCAAGAAGCAAACTGAGCACCATCAGCCACACATGGAAAGAAGTTTGTAACAGCAGTTCCCAAAGCAAGACCAGACCATGTTTTTTCTGACATATTCCCCAAGCAATGTAAGCAATTCTTCCTTACACCTTTGTGCCATGGGATTTCTAACCAGTAGACAGAATACAAACATAACCCAGATTCTCGAGTTTACTAATGGCCTAATGAAGATATTTTACTGTTTTATGCTGCCTGAAACAAAGGTATAGTCTGATGTGTTTATCATACTCAGAAACCAGGGGTGAAGAATGATCCTTTTCAACAACTTGACAATCTGTTAAGGGGTTTCTGCCTGCTGTCCTCTCAAATGGAAGTCTCTGATGCACAGCCCTGGGTTTGGAGATGAGGTCTGCAGGATGATATGCCCACCTCCCCTCCAGAGAATGTTCCCACATCATTAGTGTGGCTGACAGCTGGCATTAGATTCCAGCACGCTTGTGCCTGCTCTGACAGTAACAATCTCTGGCTGTGATGCGGCTGTTTTGATTTTTACCCAAACTGTTCATCATTCCATAAAGCAGCATTATCACACAATGGATGTGGGACAGCACATCTGCATAGTCCTCATTCATCTGATTTACAGCATTTCAGATCTGTGACTCTACATCACAGTCCCTACATACACATACATATCTACACAAGTATATATATGTACCTAAACTATAAAAAGATAATTTTAAATTTGAAAAGCAGAAAGATCACAATACAAACCTCAGAGGAAGCAATCTCCTCTTTTGCACAGCATGGAGTCTCTTCCTTAGGTCCCTTATTAATTTTTTTCTCTGTGGAAGGCTTCAGGTTGATCTGCTTTTTTAAAGTCTCGCAGTTTTCTGTTTCATTCCTGAGAGGCACTTGCTGGCTATTCCCTACAATTAAACAGTAACAAGTTTCCTTGGGAAGAGAAGGGGCTCCCAGTCATAACCACATGCCTTTCTTTAAAAACAGACTTGTGTTGCTTTCCAAAACACTAGAAGAATAACCTCTAGGCTGATGATACTGAAAATTTCAAAATCAAAAGCTAATGCTGTGTAAAAATTCTTACAGCATTTGCAAAAAGTAGCTTTGTGTTGGTTCATGCTCCTGAGCACACCACTCCCAGTGCATGCAGAGATTACCCAAGTCTTGCTCATCTCATCTGAATTTGAGCTATCTGGGACTCAGCCATGAGTCTGTAAGGTAGAGTCTGAAGCTAGAGAACACTGGGCTAAAAAACAAACAAAAAAAAATCCCTGCAAGCTGAGTGGGGAGAAAGGACAGCCTTGGTGCTTTACATCTCTGAAGTGCCCTTTGCATTCACTATGAAGACAAAGGGAAGTCATCCTTTCCTTAGGATGGCTTCAATATTGAAAGTTCTTTTACTTGAGAGGCTTGTGAGGAAGAAGAATTAGTTTGATCTAAGGGTCCAGAAGACGAAAGCTTTGAGAGGAAGCCTGCCTCAACAACTAGCTGAGTTGCCCAGCTGAATCACACTTCTCTGCCTGGGCCCTGCCAGGACAGGACAGAATTAACTTCACCTCTGATGAGCTCCAGGTATCTCAGAGATGTGCAATACATCCACAGTGATCTGCCACCAAGGCTCTCAGCTGCTCTGCATGAGAAATGTCATCACTTACTGAACTGAACTGGCCTTCTCAACTGGGAAAGGCAGGCACAAACATTTTTGCAGTTTCCTACCAACCAACTACAACATGACAGCTCTGAGTCAGACACTCTCCCCTCTGGAGCAGGCAGCCATGAGGATTGCAAAGGAGCACATGTGAATGAAACACCAGGCAAGGGAGACTGCCAGAGCCCTAAAGAATACTCTGCTGCTCTCCAGCACACAAACATGTGAGTACCCGAGGTCTTGAACTCCCTGTTTGCACAAAACCAGGTCTGTAACTATAATCAAGATACCAACACTGCAACATGGCACTTTCTAGACTTAACGTGTCCTACTAAACATCTTGAAACACAGAAATACTCGCATACCTGATAGTGCAGACACACCACAACTGGTAATAGACAACCAGGGAGATAAGCTTTAGTGCTTTACTACTGAATACACTGAATGACCTCCTAATTCAAAGCAAAGAATAAACAACACTGCATTTTAGGAGCACATGAAGAATCTCGAAATATTTTGTAAGAATAAGTGAAACTATCCTGCCTTCACCTGAGTGTGCACACTTGTACCTGCTGCAGATCACAGATTGCAACACAACAGGAAGCAACGAGCCCGTGGTAACAACTACACAAGACAGCAGGGCCTGAAATCCCTCTCTGATGGCTCACTCACTAAATAAACTCTGCCACAGCTACAGCAAATGACAGTTTTCAACATTCAACTACTTTTCCAAGTGCCTCAGTAAGGCAAAGCTTCCAGAGAATACATTTTCCAATCTTGCTCTTGATTCCTCCCAGGTGTTCTTTTGCTGTCCTTAAAGTTTTGAATTGCGAAGCTAAGAGCTAAGAGTTCCCAGGCAGCTTAGTCCCAAAATTAAAAAAAAAAAAAGAAAAACAAGATTAAAAATATAGCTATGCAATTACTAAGAGAAACACTGATCTGTCAATTCCTACAAAATATAAGTTCATATTATGGTGATGTCAGGTTTTTGTTATTTTGGGTGGTTTTATCAAAGGAGTTCTGAATACCTGCTTCTGAATGTGCTTGCTTGGTGATTCAAGCACCATATTTTAAGTGGACCTGAAAATAGCAAACTGGGATCCTTCTGAATATCTGACAAGGGCAATTCATATCGTATAAGCAGATCTATGACATCAATTATTTTAACAGTTAAAATGCCATGGCACAAGCTTGGAATCTGTAAACCAAGAAACAACTTCAAATGCAAGCTGCTTCCTTATGAATGTAAACAGACAAATCACAGTGAACACGTAAGAAACACCACATCCCCTTGTCCTACACAAAAACCAAAACCCTGATCACAGTGAACTCATCAGAAGATTTCACTTGGTAATTTACACTGATGGAATTTGAAAAAAAATTTACCACTAATTTTCCTAGAAATTTCTTGCAGTTCTGGCTGTTGTTGAGGTGAATTTCTGGACAAGTGACTTTCAGGTAGCTTCTTGGACATCTTCACAGAACAGAACTCCTGTTCTTTGAGCTCAGCTAGATTTTCTGAAGTTTTAAGGTTAGTTTCCTTAGGAAACATACATGTTTGAAGATCTTCCTTCAGATCACACTCTGAAGAAGTATTCTTTATGAGAACTGTATTTTTCAGTGTACTTTCTTCTTTACCCAGAAAGTCTTCTGGAAGAGTTAAATTCTTGTTAACGTTTATGCCATTTGCATATTTCAGAGTAACCCAGTTCTCACTGACAACATCAGTGCAAATGTCCTCTTTTGGTGCTGAGATTTGGTTCTCTGCAATCTGATTCTGTTTCTCATCAGCAGCTGGAATGGCACTGCCAGCTGCTGTGTTTGGTTTCTGCTTACTGTAGTAAACTGAACATTTGTGTTTCTTCTGAGAGTGGCTGTAGGTCGCAGGACTTCTCTTTGCCGCACTCTGACTTCGGCTGGAAGAAGTGCCTACAGCCAGGAAGCCCTTCCCTTTACCTTTATCTGAGGAACTATAGGAATCCATAAATGTCTTGCAGCTTCCCCTGGAGAGAAAGAAAAAGAAAAAAAAAGTAATTTGGGATTTGTTTATCTTTACAAAGCCATCATGAATTGCTTTATGAGATATCGTAAGAAAAGAAAGAGGGGCATATTCACAAGCCACAAAATTGCTTTAGGTCTTCAATTTACCACACCAATTAAGCACATCCTGATTTCAGTGGGAGTTGAGCAAGACTCTAAGTATTTGCTCAGCCTTCCAACACACTTACATGCTTCAGTGAGTAAGTACCTAACTGACCACTCAAGAGGGTCAGGTATGAGAACCATCAACCTGTTTTCCATCTTTTCCATGGCTGCCACATCCTTTACTTTCATCACACAACCTCTACCTCATGTACTACTGTCAATGTACAAGATTAATAATCCCCTGAATTCCTCCATTCCTCCTCGGATGAGATGGAGGTTCTCTAAAAGAGGCTGCTTGGCACACTGTCTCCTTTAAACCAACCCACAGCAACATCAGAATGCAGACAGAAAGCACCATTCCACAACAAACAGGGTACAAAAGAAGAAAAGAAAGTATTTTTACTTGTAGGAATCAGAGCTGATTACGTCAACAGAGTTGCTGTTCTGCTGTGGTGAAGCACTAGGATTTGGCCTCTGTCTTGATTTCATGAACTCTGCTAGAATATACTGGGCTTGCTGGAAGGCTATCAGGATCACTCCAAGCAGGGACAAACTGCCAAAGAAAACAATAGATAACTGGTGTCTACAACTTTCAGGAATATTCAATGAAAGAGTTTAAAAGTTTCTAACAAGATACATTTTTAAATATTTTGTTAGTAAATTTTAAGTAAAAAGAAACTCAAAATACAGCTTTAAAAATGATAGTTGTAATTGTCTTTTCTTTTCCTTATAGCCCTTACTAGTTACTACCTCTATAAAATAACTCAGTCATGAACTTTACAAAGAAAAAAACAGAACAGAGAAAAAGTTCATTCTAAAAAAGACAATCCCTGATTTGAAGATAATTTAAAAGTAAGTCTCACTACAACACAATTACATCATATCATAATATGATACCTATCAGCTTCCTAGTCATTCATGACAGTCACTGTCATTATTTTGGTATTTATTTAACACTGTCTCTTTCTTCTCCTAGAGAAAATGCTGGCATAAAATGGGCTACAAATGCCACCATACTTCTGAACTAGAAATGTAGATAGATGCAAAATATCCTTTCTCCACAGTGTATTAATTGCACCAAACATACATGGATGAAAACAAAAATATTTCTAATCCATCAAACCACCTTCTCAATCATACAGTGTAAATTTTGTTAGCAGGAAAACAGATGAAAAATCTCTGTTTTTTCAGATGCCTGCAGTCTCTCTCTGCTGCATCTAGAACCAGGCAGTGTGGTCACTGCTGTTATTCCATTTGTGCTCTGGCTGTTTCCAGTGTCCAAACAGTGCAAGCAGCACCACAGTGTGCAAGGGGATCTCAGTCAGGGATGCAGCAGCACCAGTGCTATCACCCTGACATTCACATGCACTACACCCTGTAGGAACTCAGGGGAGCTGTGAAGAAAGCCTTACCTTACAAAGAGGACAGTGAGCCTCCAGAAAGACTCTTCCCAGCTGGGTCCTGGCACCACATCCGCACACAGCGGTAACAGATGGTGAGGGAGAGTCACGTTGAGCGTAAAGTGGAACTCCAGGTCAGCAGCAGTCACCAGTGTGAGCTCACGAATCACCCACGAAGATGTAAAGTCAGGAGTGAATCTGTCAGGAGAAACAGAGATGGTGTTACTTTTTCATTGCTAGGCTGAATTTAATTTTCTGAAGTCACACTGATACCAAAAATACAAATAATATGACAACAACAACAATAATAAGTATGAAAACTAATTTAATAATATTTAATAATAATAATAATAATAATAATAATAATAATTCAATAAGAAATTGTAATTATTAAAATAACTAAAATCATGCCTCATTATGAATACAAATTGTTCATTTATTCATCTAATAATAACAGTTTAATAATATGAAACAATATGATTTATTAATTTTTTTTTAAGCACAGTTAAATAAAGGGTCCACTATCTGCTTAAACTGTGCAGGTGGCATTAAGTCATCTTAAACCAGCAAAGAATGTGGGTTCATTGTGACTCTTCACAATACTCCTACTACTGTGACTTGTTTTCCTTTTCTCAAGGAGATGCATGTGATCCACTCAGGTTAATCAGCGAAAGCACAGCTGTCGAGCACACAGCCAGCATGATTTCAGAAAGAGCCAGGTACTAGGGAACAAAGCTGGAAAGATATGCAAAGCAGAAGAAACACCAGATATGTCTCTTCTTCCACTTCCCTGACCCATGTCATTATTTCACTTGATTGCTAGAAGGTATGACTTGCCTTTCCAGTCAGTAGGGGTGAAATTTGTTGTATAGCAAACCTTGGTTACTTTAATACAGTAATATTAACTTTACTTTTGCTGAAGTCACCGTATCTTTCACTCAAAAATAGTTTAAAAAGTATCAGTTTTAGACTATGTGGAAGTTGGGAAAACATGACTAGCTTTTGGTCAGGCTACTTGGAACAAGTTTAGAGAATAACAAGCAAATTAAACATTGTGACAACTCTTTTGCTTTGACTTATTACTTCATAATGCACTGATAAAAAGCTTGTATGCTGCTTTTTAAAAATAATGGGTCATATAAAGAACCAGTATTATATTATTCATTTGTTAGTGTTATCCTGAGGGAAATGATTACTAAATTTCCATTCAAAATTTTGTGTGTGGTATGCTATTGGAGTGTCTGTTCCTGAAATTAATTATTTCAAATTTCCACTTCAGTTATTTTGTCAGCAAATTTGTCAGTGCTTACACAATGCTGATCTCTCGTGATGAGTTCTGAGCCAGGAAAAATTCCTGACAGTCTAACACTTCAAATCCATATCCTTGGCAACTGTAACCATTGATTTTCATTGATGAAATTGTTATAGGAAGAGGCCCAATATTCTCTACTTTGAAGTTCTTGGTAACGGATAGAATTTGCTTGCTGTCTTTCAGTTCTTAAAAAAAACAAAAAAAAAAAAAAGAGAGCAATTATTTGACAGTGCATAAAAATTATTTTCTTACATTCACAAATAAATTGCTATTTTTACTTACAATCAAGTAAAAAAGAAAAAAAATTGACCAAGATTTAAGACAGACTGTTTTGCAATAGTGTATTTCTAAAACTTTCAACTATTTTCAGTCAGCCTTTTGAAAAAAACAGAATCTACACTTCTCAGAGCCGAGCTCTTCAGCTTTTACCAATCAGTTCACATAACATTAATGCTCTTTATCAGTACCAGTGCAGAGCAAAGCAGCCAGCTGCACAACCAGAGCCCTGTGTCTCCTTACTCACGTCGTCTGCAGTCCATCAGTGTAGCTTCTGGCACCTTGAATCGAAGGGATCCCCCTGCACCAGGGAGTCTTCCCCCTACTTTAAGCAATTCCTTGGCTCCAAAGCCTTCTACATTGACCACATCCAGAACAGTTAAGTTGTTTCTGCCATAAAACAAAAACGAAGCAATCAGCCACTAGAGCACAAACTGAGTTCGCAAAATCATGGCTTTGGTCTCCAGATGCCAAACCAAGACAACCATGTTTCTGTTGAATCAGTGGCCAAACCTGGACAGATTTCCCCTAAACAGAGGCAGGATCACCCCAGAACCAGTCACTGCTGAATTTCACACAGTGAAGGAGCAAGTTTAGCGACCACTGCCACTGGGTAACAACTGTGCCACCTAGTAAAAATGGCTGCTTCTTCCATAAACTCTCCTTTCCTACAAAGATAACCAATTTTTGGCTGCACATAAGTCTTACTAGATAAATAACTCCTATCATTATGGAGTCAAGTTGAAAATAGCAAAGCTATGCAATGTGTGTCTCACTCAACTCAAAACTGCCTCAGTACATGCATTTTATAATCCTCTGACCATATATCAAGAAAATTCATGACTGAGACATAAGACACAGACACGTTTTAAGCAATTTTTATTAAATGAGAGGTATTCTGACTTCCAAATTTTGAGCATTTGTCTATGTGCTGGGACTTTAAAAATTCATATTTACATTGAGTTGCTTGATTCTCACTTACAACTAAAACTTGGCTTACCTGATTAAAATAAGGGAAGCTACTCTTTTGTAGTCAAGAGGTGTAAAAATTACACCAACTTTTCTGGTTTCCAGTGGCTGTAAACTTAACCAAAGCATCTCAGAACTGCATTTCTTGCTGCTGAGGTCCTCTTGATGTGCATCCTGTTAAACAAAAAATGCACTTCTCACTCACAGAAAACATGTGCATTTAAAGATGTCAATAAAGAAAGCACTGTATCACTACTTAGCACCACATAGGATATTTTTGGCAAGGTGCAGAAACTGCTAACTAACTTACTGTACCAAAGTCTTTCCTTTTGACAACATAAAACATCAGATAAGATTGTTTATTTGAGCAAAAGTTTGTATTACTGCACTTACTATAAGGAATGTATTACTTCATTATTTAAAACAGCTTTTATTAGCTCAGATGGAAAAGAAATTATGTAGTGTCTTCCATATTCAAGGAATCCTGAAACACTTCACAACACAAGAACTGACAGTGTACTGATTGCACAGGGAAATGTGGCAACCATTATACCCTCAGCATATGACTTACAACTTGATTGAAGTGAGAAAGGGACTGCTGGCAAATATGCTGATCATTTGAGTCACTGGAAAGAAGCCAAAGTGAATTCTCTACTGTATTAATTGAAAACCAGAACTACCAGAAGTTCACTTAGTCTGGAAATAATGTAAATTTTTGTTTGGTTTTTTTAATACCATTGTTTATTCCTTCTGCCTTCAAAAAATGAAAATAGCCCTAAAACTTGTTGTTCCAGAACTGGGGAAGGGGTTGATCAGATACTTAAAGCAGTCAAAAAACCCATAAACAGTCCAAAATGGGCTCTTGCTTGGTTGTTTCTCAATTCATGGGTGTTGTACTTACAGCTTTTCTGATCTTTTTCAGTTCAAAATGTTTTTATTCTTAGTCTATTTTATGAAAA
Source organism: Rhipidura dahli (assembly GCA_013399225.1). NCBI lineage: Eukaryota > Metazoa > Chordata > Aves > Passeriformes > Rhipiduridae > Rhipidura > Rhipidura dahli. Next base: position 2,486,938 of record VXAC01000337.1, on the reverse strand, counting down.
GTAACACACAAAAACTATCAGAACCTGCATTTAATAGTCAGCATTTATAAAAGCAAGCCATGTATGGCATCTTCCAACTTCACCATGTCACTCCCTACAAACACATGCACGGCACTCAAACATGAGCCTAACAATTCACTGCACAAAAAATCTGGCTAGGGAAATGATGACAAATGCAAAAATTTAAATATTAACAACTACTGATTTGGTTAACAAGCCAAGATCTGTCTCATATGTGCTGAACACCTATCTAAACCATGCACGATCCCCACAGCTCTTCAAATCCAATGCAAAACATGTACTGCACTCACTGATGTGAAGATCTACAGCTATTTTTCCATTTGGTCAAGAGTATGGCATGTGGGACTGCAGAAACTCACTCCTAGCCCTATGCTACCTTCCCTTTTTCAGAGTGTGCCTACAGGCTAGGATTTAGGAACTGCTGTCTCCTCTCTTTTACAACAACTCTTACAACTGTTGCCAGAAAGGAATGGTCAACTTTGATTAGCATAGAAAACATACTCTTTTCTTTTTACAAGGCACAAAATATTTCATCAAGATCTTAAAGCATATGTGTAGAAATGTGTATCTACACAGGACATTAAAGACAAAGCTGCAGCATGCCCAAACAGCAAGGAAAACACATTAATTCTGGGCTTTTTGCACAGAACAGAAGTCTTAAGAAGAAATTCTTCAGGTATTTTGGATAGTACTCCGGTCACCAGAATATGCCAGCATCTCTGATTCAGCATTTTCTCTGTTTCTGTCATCCATGACACGACACTTCTGGGTTTAAGCACAGCTCAGCGCTGGTGTGACACAGTCAAGTGTTACCACACTCATGCAAAAATTAGGCAACAGGAACCAGAGAGAATCATGACATTCCAAAGCTGAATGCACGAGTTGCAATGGCATGAAGTTGAGATGCAGAAATCCCTCCTCCCCCTCCCCTGAACCACGTGACAAGTTTTCCCTCTGCTGAGAAGATAACCAGCCAGCTCCTGACATCACTGACTCAACAGCCCAACACTTCATGGTCAGCCTGGAGCTAAGTGTGAAGTCCCTACAACACATACACACTTGCCAAAGGCATGCATGCACTTCCTCCCTACAGCTGTATTCAAAACAGACTCATCAAATGCTGGAAATAATTAACTGCAAACATACAAACCTGACAGGGAATCAAGAAACCACTGTGAAACTGCTTCAAATCGCACTTGGGAACAACCCAGAAGTAGCATAGCTAGAAAAAAGCTTTCTCTAGTGTGCCAGACCAGTTCTACCAATATTAGCCATCTTACCCTGTGAGAACATTCATCCATTAGCCTGAATTCGGTGGTTGTGAAATTAATAGCTCGTACATTTATGCCGAACCTAAATAAACCAAAACAAAAAGTTAAGCACTTGAAACTCAGCCTGTCAGAACTGCATTGACTTATTTTCACATGCTGGCATCTATTTTTAAATAAAGACTACTTTTACAATTGCATTCTGGCAATGTGAAATATGGTGGAAACGTGGGTCTGCATTTCAGCAGAATACACTGCGAATCAGTTTTACGTGGATTCCACACATTTGGAACGCAGACAAACGGCTGGGCATTTAAGGTCTGTCAGTGTAGAATATTGCAAAAGATCACAACCAATAAATAGAACTTCTAAGTCACACAAACAAATTCCCCAAAGTTTTTTCTGCTCACCTAACTGTTAAGAAATAATCATTATTAAATCTCATATAATTTATTCAAATATCCCTCTTTCTGCTCATGTTTTGGATAAATTCCTATTTTCTATCACGTAATTGCAAATCAAATTCACTTACAGCAGTTGACATTTTTGCCTAAGTGCAAATTATAACCATTTGACATTAAGTTATTAAAAACTGACATAAGAAAATCAACAGGTAAAATGTAGATTATAGAGGACTAACGGACCTCCAGCCACTGAATTGAAAACTCACTTGTCACAACTGTCTATGACTTTAGCTTAAAAAGAACCAGCTAATGGATGTGATTTCTGGTAAACTTAGAAGATCTGCAGAAATGAAAGTGTGCAAATACAGAGAAAATGTAACTGCAAACCACTAGAAAGAGTCTATGTGGAAATCATATTTAGTATGCAAACAGATGCAGTTATTAACGTGCACATATATATGTACACAGACATATATATGCACTTGCATGTACCTATGTAAAGAAATGAGGTTAAGGAAGCAAATACACAGGGATTGGGACCCCAAGTAAGCAAGTTACACCTAAGTACAGGAGTAATCCCACTGTCTGGAACCAAACAGTCCTGCCACCTGTAACATTTTGTCCAAGTGTGACAGTCAGGAGTTGTTCTGGCGAACTTCAGCTCACCTCACCAGGTCCCTTTATGGCTCATCTAACTCTTCTCTAGATTTCTCATTATATCACACCTCAATTCTAAAACAAAGTCCAAAACAATGCAGAAACATTTACTTAGCTGACCCTCAACATTTATGCTGAGGTTCCTCCCTCTGGACCTGCATTTGTCTTCCTGGCTCCTGTTTCCTTTTCAGTCAGGGTTATTACTTAAGGAAAGGCTAAAAAGAAAACTTTTCCAGGTGGGACGGTTCAGATACCTTATTTTCACAGATCTGTCTCCAGACTCTATAAACACCAACTAGCACCATGAGGAGATGCACAACCCCAACTCTGTAAGCCTCACCTGGGCAGCCTGCACTAAGCCTCACATCCTAGAAGATGACAGACTATGACTTACATCTGTCAGACACAAACTTGCTAAAAACACATTCAGTTTGTGTTTTATCAATGATGAGGTACATTACAAACACATGCACCTTACAGGCACCCTGAACATGGCTGTATCTTCCAAAAGGGATCAAGACATAATCCCCACCTAAGTAACACTTTGAAAAACTTAAAAAAAAAAAACCCAAAGCAATATGTAACAATCATAAAGCATAGCAAATAAGATCTTTTAAAAGGGAAAACAGTATCCTGAGATAGTTATTACCATTTGTTCAGCAGACTCAGTGAAGCTTGGGGATCAGGGTAGTAAGAAAGAGGCAGAAGCTGCAACGTAACTGGGAAGGATGAAGGGTTTCTTAGTACGAAATATTTTACCTAAATAGTTTGGAGGGGAAAAGAAAGAGTTAAAAACTACATATTTGAGAACTGGTTGGTAAAATAATTCAGCACTGGTAATATGATCTGCATTTTCAAGGGACTTCAATCTGGCTTCTGTCTTAATGCAGTATAATCATACATGCACAAGACTGTATGGAACAGCAGGACATGTCACCACAATGTCACATAATTTGCAAAATCAGCTAAGAGTGCATTTCAAACCACGTGTACAAAAATACAGACCTCCCCCACTCCCCAAACAACTCTTTCATCTAGATTTTGATTTATGCAGGCAGATGTGAACAAAGCTCTTGCACAAAAGAAAGTGAAGTTAGTGAGGTGCCACCTTTTCTTAGAGAAGTCTGAATGGAAGCAGGTTATAAAAATTATTGTAATGACTAACAATTAAACTGGACAAATGGAATATTAAGGTAATTCACAATATGTGCATATGAAAACTATTTCCATATGACTGGTTCTGGCCTAGGCTAGGTTAGTAGAGACCTAAATCTGACAAACAAGAGAGAAATAATTGTCAGTGTGGCTGGAAGATACATTGCTCTGCAAGTGTTGTATCTCTCATGAATGTTTTACACACTTCTGTTACACAAGGCACTGGTATGAGGAAGGCCATCCTGTAACCACATCCATCACTAACGACAACACACCATATCCCTAGTCCCATGTTCAGTTATTTTACCACAAGCATGTAAATTATACAATAAATGCAAGGAAAGTTTCAACAACTACAAAAAATCATTCGTTAAGACCTTCACTGCTTTACTCCTCTCCTTGTACTACAACATCACAACTAGGAAGCAAGAAAACTTATCAAAGAGACAAAGGGATACAAATCTAGTGTTTTAAATTAGATCAAAACACTGATTCACAAGCAGTGTGAAAATGCTAAGCAGCACCAAATGTTACCCACAGACTTGGTAATTTAAATAAGCTAAACATACGTCAACTCAGAAAAAAGCATAGGAACAACCATCCTCACCATACTACTTTTCACAGCTGTGGCACTGAAGTTGAGTGTAAGGCCAGGCTCTGTAGTCAACCGTGGCAAGAAAAAGGCAAAGGATTCCTCTTCAGAGTTCTTCTGCTGAATAAAGCGAGCTGGTCCCAAAACACTTCTCCTGCTTTGTTGGCAAAAAAAGAAAACTTAGTTTTCTTTTTTTTTTTCTTTCAAACAAAAAAATAATAACAACAAGATGATGATTTGCCAGGACCTGTAATTGCATCAACTAATCTTTCCTTGAAGATGGTCTCTACAAAATAAAGCCCATAAAGCTGTAGCCCTTAGCAGGGAGTCAGCATAACTTCTGTGTATGTAGGCCAGGGACTAAAAACCTTGGAAGCCATTCAAAGACCCTAATCCTCAGAAGACTGCTACACAACCTGTAGATGAAGGATTCAGGCAACTCCATAAATGCTCTGGTAAAACATGCTTTGACTGCTTTCAAGCCAGGTAGCCCTGGTGAGATGACTATGGTCAGAGCAGAATTTACATTCTAGGCTGAAAAGCTTACTTATGGCTGGCAGTGCCTTGAAACGAGCACTGGGAGGGTCTGGGCTGCTCTGAAACTCCACATGCTTCAAGAGAACTAACTCAACTGTAGAAAATGGTCCAAAATGTTTTGTTCTAATTAAGAATACTTCAGAACATAAATATTCTTACAACACTGTACTGGCTTGAATTAAGAACCTCAACAGATTCTGTACAGACCTGCATGCTTCCCCACGTCTTATTTTTTGCCATCTTTCATAGAGGTCACTTGCAAGCTCGGAATCCACGTCCCAGGCAGAATGGTCCAGAGAGAGACTCTTCTGCCAAAGCAGGTTTGCTAAAAGGATGATAGATTGAATCAGATTTTACAGGGATAATATTTGCTCCTTCCATCAACCTACTTCTAAACATGAGTGACCAGTATCTGCAAATGGTCCAGACCCAAAACAAAAAAGGCAACCCACTTTTTCCCTTAAAAGTGACAATACATGAGGGTATATATATTATTTTCCATACCAGATTTGCTTAAAGAAATACATCTGCTAAACCAAAGTAACTGTACATGCAAACAAGAGTATGAGTATTGCACAGGGTTTTGTATGCTCTAGTAAGCCCTTTTTTACTGCTGCTATTTCTAACAGATGCCATTGAAGAGTAACCATGTTATCAGTAGCCTACACAGTACTCTCCACTGATGGCAGTAAAGTATCAAGATAATATACTACATAGTGGCACAAAAACAGACGAGCACCGGGCAGCAGGGAGCAGAACAATTCCCACAGTTTGGCCAAAACAGTCTTTTCATTTTAGCTTCTTTTCTAGATGCCGATAACTTTCTCAAATTCTTCTTAACAAACTGCAAGGCTTTGCATCAGTCTAAAGATTAATGCCTTTTACAAAGTGAGACTTAACAGTTCGAGCACTTTCACATAGCAGAAAGCAGTTAGAAAAGCAAACTTCTTTTGAAAGAAAACAAAAACTACTTATTTTGAAAGTGCATGTACTTTATTTTACAATCCTTAATGTTTAAAGGAATGAATGGAGGTTGGTGATTACTGGAATAATCCAACTAGAGTAGGTCAGTAGTTTCAGGCTCCTGCCTTACACATTTCTGTTTAACAGTTACTAGTATCCTAAAGCAGAAGGCAGAATACCTGTATATAAAGATCTCATTATGCATATTATTAGAACAAAAATAAAGTCAGCAGCAAGGATTTGGCTGCATCAGCCATATTCCTTTATACAGATTTTTATAAAAAATACAAAAAAGCAAACATTTGCTTCTAAGAAATGTACCTAAGCATGCATGTGTACCAGTAACTGCTCAAGTCACATGTTTCAGTATGAAACCTCAATTCTCCTTTTCACATTTGACTGACTACTATTGCCTTCCTCACATCCTCACACAAAAATACATTTTAGGAAACATCATCTTGAAGACACTTCCAGGAGAGCACTGAAACATTTAAAGCCCATGGCATCAGCTGCCTTCTGAAACTCCCTACTGCAAAGAGATTAAAAACCACTGTTCTGAATCAGCTTTCAACAGATTCAACATTCTTTAGGCAGTATCATGCTGTGTAATATCTATCACAGTATTTTGGTAAATGCCAGGCATGTACTTTTAAAACAGGTCCCAGCATTACAGTATCTGGAGATAGATTCCTCAGTTCCAGAAAAAAATAAGACCCCTTCTTATTGTTTCACATGATAGAGTGTTAATGATGCTGTCTTATAAGCCTGATAAACCATCTTTTGCAAAAATCTATGGAATTATTGCTGTGAGAAAGAGATAAAGAGAAGGCCTTCAAATTTAACTCTGGATACAGGTGGATATTGGTCAACATCTTTTTGTTTGTTTTTCATCAAAGAATTCCCAGGATCTGGGCCCAGGTTATGCACATTTTCTAACAACTCTGAGAGAGTGGACAGTTTTACCATTCTACCTCAACATCTCTCAATAAAATGTGATGAAGAACAAAAAGGGCAATACATCACCAATGAGAACTCATAGGAGAGTCTTAAATACTAAAATACAAAAAAAAATGTTTCAAGATAGAACAATAGCTTGGCATGTGCTATGGAATTAGATGTCTGAAATACTGCATCATGTACTCAGTACCCTCAGCCATTTATATATTCCCAGAGAAGTGGGTGATTTTTAAAAAGTGTAAAACTAAGTACTTGTATGAACAATTTCAATATTCTCATTACAAGTCCTGCTATATAAAATGAATTTTCTACAATAAAACTACTCTCAGATGCTAAGAAAAAGCCTAAGATGAGCCTACCTGAATCAGACTTTCCCAAGTAGCACTGAATATCACAGTGGGCAATTGCTTCAAAATTAAGATCTCCCTGCTGGAAAAACAAAACAAAAATATGACAAGACAAAAGAACAAATCTCAGTTTCTCAGTGAAAAATTTTGTAGAGTCAAGTAAGAGAATTAAGGTCTTGAATTAAGAGAATTAAGTGCCGAGAAAACGATAATGCCATCGCTGTTCACCTCTGGGGACTTAACTTCTCAAGCTACAGAAAGGTTTAACAGAGTGGTCTGGCACTAAGATTTTCTTTCAGGACTAAGGAACAGATTTCTGGCCTGAGAGAGAGACTGCTGTAGATGTATTTGCAGTGCCTAACAGCAATTCAACACACACAACTGAATGCAATACCTTGGACACAGTCGAATATATCTGCAGAGGTATTTCAAACATCACTCCCACATTTGTGGACAAACAAATACTAGAGAGCACATTCATTACAGTGTCTTTCACATTGAGCTTCAAAGAAAATACATTCCAGCAGCCTGGAGGTAGAGTCAGAGGTTCAGCGAAGTTCAGAATCTAAAAAGAATCAAACAACAGCTGAATTAAAATTGGTACAGCATTTTCTGGTGCAGGTGGTACCTTGAAGAATGTAAACGTTCTTGCCCTTCGTGTTTTTGCTGTTACTATGTGGTTGTATGTGCCTATACCCAACCCATACAGTGCACACATGCAAATCTCAATATCAAAATGTAAAAAGAGCCATTTAGATGCCTACATCGTGTGCTTATTCATAAAACACATTTGCCTGATTTGCATCAAGCACGAGTAAATTATTGGCTTCAAAGCTCATCTGTGCACTAAAGGCTTCCACTATGAAGAAATGCTGAATCCTAGAGAGCACAAACACATATGCGACAATTCTGAAAACAGAGCAACAGTCTGTAATTTGATGCATCTGTAGCTGCAAGTCAAATGAAAGAACAGTTGTTAATAAAACAGTACAAAACTAAGCTGCCCAGTGAATAATGCCTGTTGAGACAGTAGCTTAATAGTTACAGATGTACACATACCTTGTTTTCAACTGATTCCAACCAGCTCTGAGAACAGAGTTCTTCAAAGAACTGATTTTGTGTGTCAAAATATCCACATCTTTAAATCAAAGACAAAACATTGTATAAAGAAGAAATAAAGCTTACCTTTACTATGTTCTTTGTTTCTCTGGCTATGAAGACTTCATTCAATTCAATGCTGAAGTAAAAATTATTTGTAAACCATATGGACCAGTATCCTGAAGTATTATGATGTGGTTCTATATGAAACAATGCTGCAGAAGGATCTACACCAAAATACCTGTAAGTAAATACAGAAAAAAATATAAATATACATCCTGTTGTCCTTGAGTACACAAGTGGTCCACAGAAGAGAAGATACCATAGCCTTCTTGCATAATGAGGCTCTTCTAAGTTTTTATGGAGAAGAACAAAATTATTTATTTGGGAATAATTACATATGAGAGTAAAAATCCACAAGAACCATGTAAAAGAGGCAGGCAAAATATCTACCTTCTTGTTATGCCATAGTACAACACTGCCTACAGCTTTGTGGTACAGTAGGCTGGATGAAACTGGCAAAAGATGACTGAAGAAAGAAAAGACTTCACACTTTTTCTAAAACTATCCAGCTTCTGCATTGCATTAGCAAGGATGCTGGAAATTTTCTCATAGACTAAGCAACATGTATACGATATGAGCTGCTAAGGCGTATCTTTTCACTGGCTGCTGGAATTCTTCCTGGGATAAAATATAGAACTATTGCTCAAAACATGACAGGTCCATTTTGGCAAATGACACAGCAACAATAGGAAAAAGCCTTTTCACTGACCTTGGAATCACAGACTGACGAAGTTAACTTCATCTCTTAAAAGCAAGGTACAGTACTTTCCTTACAATATCAGTGAACATTAACAAACAAAAGTCCACTGTCAACCTACCCTTCCATCACAGGACAGAAAAGACAGGCTTTGAGTGTTGTAGTGCCTTTCAAAAGATTGTTCTTGTTGTTGTCATAATAAATTTCACTGTCACAGGATGCAGCTGGAAAAGAGCAGACAAACAGAATACATCATTCAGAAGCAAATCCAAAATTATTTCATGTGAAGATGTGCAAGGAAGGGGAAACTTTGCTGGTGCAATCCTTACACAGGTGAGTAAAGCACCTAATTGTCTGAGTCCTGATTTTCAGAGGTTTCAAACCTTGCTTTAAGTATTCATGAAAGCTAAACACCTACAAAAAATACACACACAATAAGGCTGTGAAGAGCAACCTGACCAATTTTAACCACGTGTCGCAGGCACAAGCAGCTTTGCAAATGAGAGCACACTGCCTCCTTTTAATAACTGAAAAAATGCTCTGAAAAAAAGAATCTTTTAACATAATAGTCCCTTCTTTCTTCTTATTCACTCATGTTTTTCCTAGGAAATACATGTCTCAATGTCATTATGAAAGCAGCCTGTTTCATAAATGTTTAAAGTCTGTACACTGCAGTCTAGTGGTCAGAATAGGAAACAGGCTGGAGTCAGGAATGCTTAAATGCCAATCTCTGCTCTTCCACAAACACGTCTGGTCTCAGGCAAACCTCTTCAATGGTCCTGCCAAGAAATGTCATAGAAAATGACCACCCAAGCACAATAGCCTTTTAGAAAGCATATTTGAAACACAAAAAAACCCATAAAAGGATGTTGGAAAAGTATGTTCAATAATTATGCTTATTGTAAAACCAGCTAACATTTTAGCAAATGTTTTTCCCTCTTTTTCAAGCATGTATAGCTTAGAGCCTTCGACCAGCATAAGAGGAACCACATTCACACAAAAATGATGGAAACAATTAGCAAAAAGAATTCATCCTCTTTCCCAATGAAGTCCAGACAAGTTGATTTTGAGATCTTTCAGGGTCTCTGCTGAAAAAACCTACCCTTTTTTCAGCAATCAAATCCTGTTTAATTATATGATCTCTAAATATATGTAACCTGTACCTTTACAAGAAATAGAAGCAATTTTTGTGAAGTTAGTAGATGATGAGGATAGCAGTACTGGCTCAAATTCCACAGGTGATGTGTCTTTTTGTGACAACTGCCGTATTTCCTGCATGAAGACAAGACAAATGATTTTTGTAGCAGTACAACCATTATTATTGTTGCAGCTCCTGTATTAGTCTATCTTCTTGTCAAATTTACAAGCCACCATCTGCCATTTTCTCATATCTTCTAAATCAACACATGAATTTTTATTCAAGTTAACAGCTCTTTTGTTTTTAAAAAAATTCATCACTGAACTTCAACATGTCATCTCAAGGATGTATTCGACATTTGGGCACACTTTAAAAATTTAGAAGTGTGACATTTGCCACCAGCAAAATCAATCTGCTGTTAGAGAAAGCTAATTCCCCAATCAAATTCAACACCCTAAATTATGACTTCCTGAAGCCCACAATTACCTGTATATGCACAAGGCTGTTTCCAGAATGCATGATGTACACATCTACTGATGAATGACCTGTCCAAAAGAATGAACACCAAGGTAAGTTCACCAAGGACTGAAACACTCTTGTTTTGTCAGACGTGAGAAGCAATACCAGTTTAAATTGTAACATCTGTGTGTGACAGATACCTTCATAAAAAGGAAGAACTATTCACATCTTGAGCTGGCAAACATTTGAGAGAGAAGTAAAAATCTATTCAACAAGATTTTGGCCACAAACGTGCAGGCAAGCTTTAACAGGGAATCTTCATTATCCCCTAAATCCTAGATAGAGCACAACTCCCCCCTTTCCTAGGGGCAGGGAGACAGAGTTAACAGCTGAAGGGAAGAACAGCTGGTGATGGAAGTAACTTTCTACAGGCCAGTCCATCAGTAGCAGGAGAGAGTCCACTAAAAACTGTTGTGTATCACACACAGCTGAGCAGATCCTGCCTCGCCTGCTTTAAAATGCAAGCACTCCCAGGAGATAATGTGAAGGCACATTCAGTGCTTTGGGCTCAGATCAGGAATGGTCCTATCACCTGGCAGGTCACAAACCATTGCCTAAAGCAACAGGAGACAGGGGTAACACAGCTCTCACCTGCTGATAAGGTGGTTCAGCTGCTTTGGGAAACCACCCTTGGTCACTGGCAAAGCCATGTTCCTGTCCACAGGACAGCAGGAAGATGTACAGGACCAAAAGAAGAGCAGCAGGACAGAATAACTTGTGGTTTTGTCCTTGCTCATGCTTGAATTAAATCAGTGTATGCAGGCTGACATGAAAGGACAGTCTCCTACCTGACCAGCCATAATTTCTAGTAATGTATGTGCTTTGCTCAGCTGCTTGAAAGCAAGACTGCAAGTGCCAGCTTCCAAAAGCAGGTTCAAGGTGTTGTTTTGAGCTGCACATAGCCCACAGCTGTTTAAAGCACATACTCCTCTTCAGCCTTTCCATCTGGTTAGTTCCCCTGTGCAGGCCCTGCCTACCTGCTGTCCCACTCTAGACTTTAACATCCCACCAAAAGCTAATCCAAAAGGCTTACAGGACCAACCTCTAGCACAGAGAGGACTTATAATATATATAATATTGCACTATATTTAACAGAAAGCAGCCCTAAAAGCATACTTCTAGTACTTTAGGCATCAAAAGCGTTAACAGTGAGCACCCTTGACAGAACAGATGGGAACAATTTTCTACCAGCATCAGAATAAATGTAAATCCACAACTCAACGTAACAAAGCCCTGGCATCTCACTGGCAAGGAAACTAGGTTTACAGTGGGTATTTCAGTTTCAGCTCTGTGTAATATCACATCACAGAACAAGTGAAACAGTACATATTGTGGATATTTTCTTGTGTATATTGTATCTGTTGTTTTGTGACTAGATTTTGAAATGCATTTCTCAAATGACAAAAAGATCACGCTCTTTTTCAATAAGTATGTTAAAAAATATTATTTTGACCTGGATTCTTAAGCAGTTTCTTCTTCTCCAATCAGAAGGCAAAACTGGCAAAAATGTCTAAAATAGCTGTTCTAATAGACTGCAAGGCTTTATAAATAATTAAAAATCCTCTGGATTTAGAGGATTTGCAGCATAAAGAAACTGCAAGGAATTGATTGTTTTGCCTGTGGAATTCTAGCTTAGAAGAACAAATGATGTGCACATCTGTATTACCTCATTACCCTACTTTCCATAACGACCACTATCCCCACTCCTGTGTAAACCATTCCACCCTCATAATCCCATTATGGTCAATTTAATTAATGGGAAACCAGAAATGCAGTTGCAGAATTCAAAGGACCATGTCATCTTTCCCTACTATTTAAGCAGATGCATAAGCACGGGGGACTAAAGAATGGAAGAGATCTAGTTTACAACTTTACTACTGTTAACTTTATGAAGAGATCTCTGCTTATGATAACTCTGCCCTACACAATTCCCTGTAAGCTGTGTTTAACTGAACTTACTTGGTTTCCCCTACTTGTGAAATTAAGCTGTCACTGAATTAAATTCAATTTAGGATATCAAATTGCAAGCTGTGTATAAAACCAAGCTGTATTACAATTAACAGGCAGATTTATGACTTACCTGAGGTCTTTGTTCTTTCCATTGCTACATAAACTACAAAAAGATTCTCCAGTAAGTATTGTCTGTGCTCCACAAAATCTTGCTGGGCATTTTCCACTCTTACTGTTAAGCTCATTTCTAGCAGCATTGGGTCATCAGACATAAAACAGCAACTCTGGAGCGAGAGAAAGGGATATGGTGTGTGTGTGATGGGGCACAGAATAGAAGAAATTCATTACTCTAAGGTACTTTGAGAAATTAATCAAAGGTATTATCTAACAGACAAGGTTTCCAGCACCAAAGCGCTGGCAAAACAGAAGTAATTAGGACCTTTGCTAAAATCTCAGCAGAAACAAACACAGTGCAGGTACAGAGAGCACAGCAAAAACAAAGACAAAAATAACTAAAAAAGACACTGAACCTTGAGAGAATGCAAATTTATTAACTGTCTTAGTCAGTCTCACCTCAGGGACTGCAAAACAGTTTCCTTTGTTAAATCCTCTGCCTTCAATAAAATGTGCCATAAACAGACTGTTGCATGTGTCTTAATGGTAGGAAGACAGTTCATGTTCACTGGTCTGTTTATAGTTAATTTTTCCAAATCCTGTGTTTTTGTCTCCATTTCTCACTGAAGTAATTTTAAAAAAACAAACATACATGTACAATTCTTAATAGAAAACACTGTTGTTTGGCTAGAATACTTCAGAAAAATACAAATAGGATGTTATTTCCATCTGTAAGTAGTGGCTGCTGTTAACACAGCTAAGTCATAGCAACTACAAAGACAGACACCATTTCGCAAAAAAAAATGAAAGCCAACAAAGCAAAACAGAACTAGACAATCAACAGTGAGTAACACAAATTGGTCCTGCATCAAACCACAAAGGTCACTAAACTCAGGCTCCAATGCCCTACTGGGAGGACTGATTTGCTCAGGGTGGAGGAGGAGGAGGAGGAGGAGGAGGAGAAAACTGGCACGTGAAGTGCTCTCATAAGTGCAGCAAAACACTTCCAGCTAATCTCAAGTGCTGCAAGGAAGTACAGCAGGAGTGGGAAGTGCCTGAGGATGGGATGCCAGCTCGCAGCTCACACAGCATCAAAGAGACCCTCAGCACTTGAAATGGCTGCCAGGAGCAGGAGAGGAGGCTGCCATGGAGACTGGAGCACAGGCACAGTGCACCCTTGGGAAGCTCAGATCAAAGGGCAGGCAGCTGCACCCCACGCAGCCTCCAACACCCAGGTGCACCTCAAGCACCACAGTGCACTGTGCACAGCAAGAAGCAAACGTGGAAGCACAGGAATGCTGCCCTGTGGCACACACAGGAACACAGCTATGGAGCCTCGCAGCTCACTGACCACTTCTCACTGCGAACCAGACACCTGTGAAAAGTTTCTGGTGAAAAGAAATTACAGAAATCTCATCAAAGTAGTGCAACACCTACCTACCAGAAGGCTTAGCCTGTTGGACTGGTTTTGGTTTGGTTTTTTGGGAGGTTTATGAGATGGTTTTTCATCTCCTTGTCTCCTAAAGATTTTAGTGTGATGTGTGTGACATTAAATTTACATCAGAGGATATAGTTTTATAAAAACACAATTCCCATTTAAACTGAGATGCTGAAAACTGCATTGTTGCTAGAACTTCTAAAGCTCTGGAAAGTGTCCCTCTAAGGCTGGTTTAAAATAAGAAGACTTACACAGATACAAAATAATAATAAAACATACCTTAACTAGCTGATATGTGTCATTAGGTAAACTGCATTCAAGGTGAACCCGTAATAGACTGGCATTCATAGTTTCTGTCTGTAAGAAAGAAAGGTGACAAAAACATCAAACAAAATGCTTCAAATGTTATATAAATACAATTCACATATCCCAATTTATAAAGATAATAGGACTGCTTCCTCATATATATAACACAGCAACATAAGGAATTTTTTTAATGAATACAATTACTCTGTACAGTAATCCAGCAATCAATGTCCAAATCTCAGGACTCCATCAATATCTATCTACTCACCAAACATCAAAAACTTATTAATATACATGATTATTAAATATTTATATAGCATCAGCATGAGAACTCTTACAAATGTTCTTATGCCAAAAATCTGTATTCAACAGAGCCCTTGTGTGCAATATAAAAGCTTATTTCCTTGTTTTCTGTGTATTTTCTTTGCTGACTGGATATTGAAATACAGTATCTAGGCCAAGAACATAATACTTCTTGGACATGCTCTGACACGTAGGCTTCATGCCAGAATGGACAGACAGAAAATACTTGTTTTGCCTTTTTATTGACTAGAATGGGAAAAGAAAAGAAAATAAAAGATGACATTGATTGTGCCAGCTTGTAAAGCACTCATAAATCTAATGGGGCAACAGCACCAACAGAGCCAAGTGTAGTTCATGAAAGCTGTCTGGAAATCTGCACTGCCAAATTACTTTCACAAACTGCACAGTCAGTGTATCTTGATTCTAAATTAAATTAAATTTAAAAAGCCAGAATCAGAACTGCAGACCTGTCACTCTGTCAGTGCCTTACTTACACCAAATTTCATGCTAGTTTTGGGGCTGATGTGGAACCCCTGTTCTCTGTTTCCCTTGTGATACTGAAATACCTGAGTAGAGTATCTGCAGGTTCAAGTTTTTGAAGGTGTTGATGAAACTGACTTTAAATAATTTCAATAATTTGATGCTGAAAAGCAAAACTGTGAAGCAACTTTAGAAGGCATCTAGCACCCTATTTCATACCTCTCTCAGCCAGGAGAAAGGGGACAGGCAGGGGCATGTGAGTAGAGAGATTTAGCACAGGTGTGGCATTTCACGGGGTCCAGTTTTATAAAAGCACAAAAGGCAGCCAAGATCCGCGTTCCCAATTCAACAGGAGTTCACACCAAAAAGACTGAGGCTTCACACAAGAGGGCGATGTAGCCCCTGCAAAGGTGGTTAGTGGCAACCCAAACACTATCCCCAGCACAGCTTTCTGGGGACTCAAACCCCTGCAAACGCCTTTCTTTTTTTTACAGATGTTTTTGTCCTTATCAAATCGTGAGAGTTGAAAAAAAAAGAAAAAAAAACATTTGATTTCAAAACACGCACCATTTCCTAACTTCTCACAGCCACGGCTGCTAGTGGAGTTTTATCAAGGCAGTAAGATTTACAACTTTGGGGGTCATTTTCTGATCAGATAAAACTTGATGCTTAGACTTCCCATCTCAGCACTTCTTGAAAGAACACTAAATTCATTGAAAGAACACTAATTTCATGGTCCTAAATAAGAATTTGTTCGCCTTTATTCAATGCCATTGTAGTTTAAAGTAATTTAAGACCCCACACCTCTACTAAAAATATCAGCTACATTATATTTTTTCCACCCTTTGTTTTTCTTGACCAGGCATAGATCTAACATGGGAACTGCTGTCACCTTAAAATTGAAGCTTCTAATGGAGAGGGAGAAAAAATATGCTACTGGGGGTGTATTTGATAATGATCCGTTTTGTAGGGGAAATTTTTATTTCTTTGTGAAGCTATCTTCAGAAAAGGAAACAGGTTTGCATTTCTCTGAGGCAGAAAATAACGCACAACTGTCGTGCCAAATATCTTACAGCACTGGCAGGATGGCTCTGAGTTAACTCTAAAGAGGAGATAATGCATCTGAGAAGAACACACTGTCAGAAGCAGAGTTTCCAACCAGACAAATCCAGGACCATCGCCCAGCAGTGCAAGCACTCAATTTATACTGTAAATAATACTGCTAATGAATCAGAGCAGAGAGCTGAGTTATGCAGCAAATATTTGCACCAGAGGCAAATTGAAAAGGAGAGGCACAGCAGGGAAAACTTAGAAAGAACTCTGCAAAGCAGTACAACTATTGCCACTTAATTACCTGGTGCCTCTATTTTGTATTAGGTATGCAGGCACACATACTTGAATGTACACACACACTCAGCACCCAGAAATCCTACATGAATTGAACAAAGACAATTCATAGAAGCAACACAAATTCTTGGCAGTTTTGCTAAGTCCTTAAGTTTAAATTTTAAAGAAATAGAGGCCTCTTTCAATAAAACCCTGAAAACCTGAACCATCCATCTCCAAGGAGCCCCACTCCTGACAAAGGGCTAGGATTCTCGCTGGGGGACAGTAGAGTTGGCAATTATTTAGAAAACAATTCAACCATCAATGAGGTCTCAATCACATATGGCTCTCTAAAAGATTTTCAGATATATTCCTGCATCATTACCAGGACTGCAGAGTTCAAATCACTTCCTGGAGTTTGGCTTCAGTATCATTAAAAAAGAACAAAACTGAACAAGCCTCCGCTTCTTCCTGTAGACTGATCCCTCCAAGTTCCTGTCCTGGACAGTCCCTGGCCTTAAAGTGGTATTTCCACTCTGAATGATGTTAATAAGCTGTCCCTGTAATAATGATTCAGCAGAGTTCCATCAGTTTTCTGCAGGCAGTTATCAGGATAGCACACCAAGAAAGCTCTTCTGTCATCCTTTCTTCCCTCTCCACACCCCAGCACCACACTTGGACATGTTTGCTTCTCTGATCCTCTGCCCACCAGAGCAAAACATGGCTTAAGGAGTTTTTCACTCCTGTCAGTACTTGCAATATTTCCCAAGTCATCAGTTCACAAACTTTGAACTCCTCTGGGAAGTCAGCAGAGTGATATCTGTGTCTCCCACGATAAGACCCTCCACCCTGCATGCCACTCCTCCACTGATATTTCCACCATCCTGAACACAGCAAGGCAGCAATGTAGCTGCCCTGTTAGTGCTGTCCAAACACTAAACAATGCCAAAAAAACAGGCAACTATAGCAAAGACTACACCCAGAAGCTGGGTAAACAAAGATGACCTATATGGGCACCACCATCTGTTAGGGCTTAGTGGTAACGAGCCACTGCTGAACAGCCACGCCGATGTGTCCCAGTGTGGGACACAGCTCTTCCTTCCTCCCAACGAGTGAGCCATCAGCCCAGGAATCCTGGGATCCAGGACCACAGGCCAATCCTGAACCCTTCAAACCCTGAAACTTTGGAAAGGGCAACAGAAAGATGGAGAAATTCAACAGTAAAAAAGGCACATTTGCCTTTTCTTTCTGTTTTCTTATTAATTATATATTCACTACAAGACTCCATTCTATGTGTAATAGTTATGTATCCTCCAGTTTGCCCACGTGTATTTGCTCACTCAAACCTCACCAACCTCTCTTCCTTCTACATTTTCTGAACTTAAAATGTAAACTGGACAAAACAGAATGATACCATTTTTTAATGGGATCTGCATCAGAATATAAGGAAGGTGAATTAAAGAAGGCACTTCTGGAGAGAACAGCTAGCTGTGGATAAACATTCTTCTAAAAGGAACCCAAACTCAGACCATAAACTCCTCTGCAGTATTTAGATCTTGTCTATGATCTTCAGCAGCTGAGGAGCCCATCCCACCACTGCAGCATTTCTGCCCAAAATGATAACATGCAGTGAAGAGTGTTTTCTCAATTACAGCACAGCACAGAAAAATTACACCCAGATATTGAAGAACTGAGTCAACACTCTCTCCCAGCTCATGTCCTACTAGCTAAGGCTAGTGCCAGGTGGTACCATGCTGCACAGCTAAACATGACCTCAAACTTGTACTCCATGCAAATAAAGCACAGGATAATGTTTGTTACTCTACAGTAAGGAAAATGTCAGATGTTCCCCGAAGCTTCTCTACTCAGGAGTTCGGACTGAACTGTGAAAAAGCATATATACAGCTTTCAGATACTACCTGACAACAACCCATCAAGCTAGATGTGAAGATGCACACATAACCAGCATAAAAAACCCCCTTCTCAGTTCTGCCTCTAGCACCCCAAATTACAAAACCTTAAGATTTTTGCTTTCTTTCCAAGACTCTTGTCTCTGTATGTCCACAAGCAAACACAACCGTGTGACTACAGGGAAGAAACTGGCATGGAAGAAAAGAAAGGGAGAGAAGGAAATAGTGCATTATCCTTACATGAAGGTTAAGACTGACCTAACATATACATAGCAGACTGAGAAATACAATCTGTGCTGGTAATTTTTCTCAGGTAGAAGATAGGGCATCACAAAGGCAATTAATGCACCTTACATTTAGATAAGGTATTAAATTTTGTTACATGCCAAGATATTCTAAGCATGTTTTTTGAAAAGCAGTGTCTGTGTATAATACAACAGGAAATCTGAAAGACCAATTTTTCAAATTAGTTATTCACTTGAAAGGTTCTCTGTGGACTGGAAGACTATGAAAATACCTGCAACTGCAACCAAATGACAGAAATCATTAAAGCTTCTTTCATCTCAAATATTTATGCCTCATAAATTCAGCTTGCTGTGTTCTCCAGAGCTCCTTGCCAAGATGAGGTAAGCAAAGCTGATATCTTCAGCACTGATAGGGGCAGGAGGGGATGCTGCAGCCTGACTCTCAGCTCCCATTCTCATCCATGCAGCTCTGCTTTTTAACTGTGGCAAACTGTTGGTGCAGCCCTGCTGTGAACTCGCATGGGGAACTGGCCAGAAGTAAAAAACAGAACAAACCAATACAGCTTCCCACCCTTCTCAATTTTATGGTATAAAGTTTATTTTTTTTGTTAAGGACAGACCAATTCTCCAGCTCAGTCAGAGCAGGGCCTCACATACAGGTTTGCCAGCACAATTTAAAGGGCACCTCATCTTGCAACCTCTCTCCTGCAGTTGCTGGTACTTGGCCTTGCTAATGCTCCTTGTATCCTAACAACCTGAGGTCAAAAATCTTTCGTGGTTAAGCAGATTTGGGTTTCATCTCCCCTTAAAATGTATACTGTACCAGTGTGTGTGATGCCTGGATGTTTTGGATGTGTGGAAGCAGTAAGTAGGCATTTGCTAGCTGCACTTTAGGTTCTTCTGGAGAAGACATCAGAGCTCCTGTTCCAAAAACCTGGTATTAAAAAGAAGGTCATTACATCAACACCTAGAATTTCAGTTATAACAGCAACTTCCAAAACTATTTTGCTAATAACAACAATCTTCCCAAGAAACAGACCAGTTTTTCACATTAGATTCTTTTAAAAGACAATAAAGTGCCAATGTAGAAAGTAATCATACACATAAATGGCACTTTAGAATTGTCACTCATTCAGGCACTATTACAAAACAATGCACTCACCAGCAGAGCATCAGGTGATCTCAAAAAGAAAGTATCTAAATCCTCCTACTATTCTTCAGGCAATTACAATATACATATCACCATTTGGGAGTGCAGTAATTTCTGAGAAAATTTTGTTACTAGTCCCACTGAACACTGAATTCAATGACTTTGCCTTAAAAACTAAGTAAAACTGAGTAAAATATTTTCTCATTATTTTGGTTTCAAAAGATTGAAGCTTTCAGAACACTGTAAGATTTGTAATTTGAATGATTCTGCTGCATTTATATTTTGTTCCACCAAGATTAGTTCATGACAATAACTGGGAGGTGTGGAGCCAGGCGAGATCAAGGAGGCAAGGGATCATAAGAGGTTAAGAAAAATTACCTGTGGCTTTTCACTTGTATGCAAAGCTTTATTATTTTTTAATAGGAAAAATCCACATCTTTTTAATTAAGAGGACATTAAAATGCATTCTATTCTCTGCCTACAGATAGAAAATACCAGAACAAAGGGAATATGCCTTTCTTTTTTAATGCAGGTATTTATAAAGTACCTTTTACTATAATGGTACCTCATCTCCATTTAGGTGATTCTTCTGTACACACTCGTGCATAAATGCATTAGAAACATCAAACATTTCTAGGATTTGGGGCTCCCAAGAGCACTGTAACTGCACATCAAACACTCAAGTCATGCCTCCTTTTTGAAACTCTTAAACCTAATGTGAGCTGACAAAATGGGCAGTTACTTCCTCTGTCTCAGGTGGCTGGTGAAAATGTACATGAAAACCAGTCTGCTACTGACTTCTGCAGCAGTCCAACAGGAAACAAGCACATTCTGAGGTGGAACTGACAACTGCTTCCCTGCAACTGGGTGAGAAAAGGCTGAGCTGACTGGGCAATAAATGGAAGGGGTCAGGAGTGAGCGCAGGGAGGGGAGAGATGTCAGAAAGAAATGGTCAATCACTCCATAATGCACTTTTTCCTCAGCGTTGATGAAATGTTACTGCCAAATGTGGCATTACCTCTAATAAATACTAGATAAATGCAACATTTGTATTAAAACCCCATGTATTTCAATTGAACTTACCTAAGCTTCTATGTAAGGAGCTTTGTTTTCCAGCACAGTATCAAAGTATAGGAATTAAATAGTGTGATGATTGATTAAAGCTGCCACTCTTTTAAAATCACTAAATTCAGGGTTAAGATTTTTCTTGGCCAAATTAATAAAAAGACAAGAATTTGGAGTATAAAGTGTCCCTTACAGATTTTTTTAACAGCTAGGCCTGCTTGAATTCACCAGTTAGTCAGAAAACAGCTTTAATGCACAACTATTACTTTGACTTCCATGCTTTAAGGGCCTAAGCCTCTCACCCTGTGCCACATCTCCAACGTGTTTACACAAAATCCTGCAGAGTAGCTGAAAGCCACCTAAAATATTTCCTAATGGGTTTTTCCCAACAAATGCATTTCAGCACAGTGCAGTCTAGACTGCAGTAATATATGAAATGAATCAGACCATGATCTTTTAAGTACACACATACCTGTGCACTTGGTTTTGCTACCACAAGCAGCCCCACTAACAGCAGTAATTTTAACCATATACACATCTGTGATCATGACACTGGCACAATCTGGTAAAAGGGACGAATTGTTAACATCACCCCACCTGATCTGCATCAGGAATTCAATGAATTTTCAAAGTCCCTAAAATTATGAAAATCACTTTTTAAAACACAAGTAAATCCAAAACCTAAAAATAAGAGCAGTTCCCTGATATGAAAAATAAGAGTAGTTACCTGATATGAAAGTACTCCATGAGATGAGGTATTTATAAATAATGAGCTTTCAATACTGCCTTCTTCCGTTGGCAGGAAGAGTACTCGGAGAGACATCTTTCCCATGGCTGGAATCACCTGCAGACACCACAGAGAAGCTTGCTTGCTTAGTGCCAGTGATCACACCCTCACCATTCAGTCACCAGGGCCCAGAGGACATTCCCACGTGCACATCCCTGCCTGCAGATCCCACTAAGCAGAACCGCAGCGCTGAGAAGTTTCATCTGTGCGCTCCCAGCTCTTACTACAGACAAGAACCAAGATCACACAGCAGCTTGCCAAGTTGTGGCTGCAGTTTCTCAGCTAGCAAGGGGCCTCATCAGTCAGGGCTTCTTTTTGCATAAGATCTTAACCATGCAGCACCTCCAGCCTCTGCATGCCCAAAAACACTTCCCCACACAGAGGTAGATGGCTATTGCAAAGTGAATCAATACCCCTGTGATACACAGGCAAATCAGTCAAAGCTGAACTTAGGCAGCACTGTTAGCAACCAGACAGCCTGGCTGGAGGAACAATGTTTATGTCTGCACAGTTAGGCCCATCCAGCTACAGTAAAAGCAAAAATCAGATGAAAACGTAGTAAAACCCCTTTGCACATCAGCGGGGGATAAAAACTGTGCTTCATCCAGCTGAGATCACAGCAATTCATTCTTAACATGCATTATATTGTTATACATTGATTAAAAAAATCAGAGTTAAAATACTGGTCTTAGATAATAAAGGCAATTATGCCCATAATTGCTATACAAAATACATAAAACACTTCACTGCAGGTTTTTCTGACAAATATGCAAGGCCATTCAAAAGACTGAAAATTCATGGCTGTAAAACACCTACATGCCTGTGAATTACTGTGTAATGCTGCTTAGAGCAGAATGAGATTTAAACAGCCTCTCTAACATTGAAAAAGTCTTCTCTTCCTCTGTTACTGTCAAACACATTTCCTACTGTAGGTTTGGGATGTCTTCTCCCAAACAAGTCTAAGTAGAAGTGAACAAAAAAAACACTATCAAAACAGAAAAAGAGTTGGAGGTCCTACAAAAAAGCACAAAACCACAGAATGAAGAGCTTATGCCAAAGGAAGCACGAAGGCTTGGCACTGGGCCATTACATAGTTTCCAAAAGTACATCAACACTCACCCGGCTATGAGCAGGAGACACGTGAAACTGTCTAGTAGCTGTAAACACTGAATGGACTACAACATCTCTATCTCTACTAGGGTTGTAGGCATGTAGCATTTTAGCTCTGGGTAATCCCAATAACCTAAAGCAGGTGGAAAAAAAAGAGAAATAAGTGATTCACTTTATAAGCACAGGCAATGCACAAAAGAAGCAACAGATATCAGTTTAAAACTTGTTGATCTGCAACAATTACCTAGCTGTAATTAATCTTTGGAAACATGCCAAACAAATATTGCCTTTATTACAACATTGGGATATGAGGTACACTTAGCCAAAACTCTCTGGAGTAACTAGGAGTTAAAGGAGAAAATAACCCTTCCAAAGGACAATGTTTTGAATAATTGAATAAAAAGGTTTAAGTAACTGACTCTTTTGTCAGCTAAAGCCATAATTCTCTTAAGGCTTTTGCTTTAGTTAGTACTATCTAAATCCCAACTTTTTAGACATTTCTCCAGTGCACTCTCTGAAATACTCCTTTAACTCGCAAGGGGACTGTGTTTCTTTTTGGTTACTGATAGATCAAAGGCTGATTACCACTTAAGAACAATTTTTTACGTTTTCTTAAAAGAGTACTAAGAAAAAACTCATTTATTCTACCAGTATGTTTTGCTTGGGACTCTCTGGATTTTGTTCTCAGAATTTAAAGGAAACAACAAGCTCTTCCTCCACTAGAAAGGCAATCTTTCAAAAGACAAACAACCAGCATGAAGCAATTCTTTGACGTCCATGCAGAATCACCTGAAATGTACACCCAGAATGCATTATATTCCCTATTAGCTTTCCCTCCTTCTCAGAACTATGTTGATTTTAACTTACAAAGCACTGCAAGAAACGCACTTCCAGCTCTCTGGCAATTATTTACTAGTTCTCTGTTTTTCAGAGAATGGCATGACCACAGGTAACGCTTTTTACCCAAATAGAGCCCAGTACAGCTGTTCCTCCACACTTCATTATTAACCAAAATAACAATCATGTACTCACTGCATTCCAAAATGCAGAACTGATGGGTGAAAATGTAAGGCCTTCCCATTTGGAGGCATCTTTGCTGAGAAACTGAAAAGAAGGGAAAAGAAGCCAGGATTAATATTTAGTAGGCACGACGCTACAATCTGCAGAGAAGGAAGATACATTACAGGCTCTTAACTCTCTATGTTCTGAACCTCCCTTCCTTGCACAGGTCTCCCCAGTCATGCTGACACACCTGTTTATGGGGCTGTGCAGTAAACTACAGAAGGAAAACAACAGGAAAGAGTCCTGAGGAATGAAAACTATGTCAGCATGGAGCAGATCTCCAGTCTCACCAGTTCGACATCTATAGAAGCACTGGTAAGAGCACACCTGAGAGATGCAGAGGTAGAGGAGTAAATAGCAGCTGGGGCAAAAGCAGACATCAAAAGAAGTGCCTGTACAGCTGTGGCTTTAATGCAAAAGCCAGCTCATTTCTTCTGTGCAAAAGAGAGTAAGAAATAGTGTGAAGCACATACATCATCATCTCTCCTTTGCCCTACAAAAATTCACAATAAAGTGTCCATCAGTTCTAGCATATTTTTATCTTATTTCAACATCACTCAATACCAGGTAACATAGAAATTCCAGGATGTCTTCACCACTTTTCTCAATTAAAACTTGTCCTCCGCAAGTCCCAACAACCACAGGGGTACAATAGAAGCCCACCTCTTCATTTTATCTGCATACCCAGTGCTACTCTGTCCAAAGCTTCCCAAGAAGCAGTCCACTTGTTGAACAGCCAGAACCATTTCATATCTTTACTGGATGACGCTAATAAGCATCCTAGCAAGGATGAGTCTGAGAAGGGAGAGATGGGCTGTGGTCTCCGTAGTTATCCAGCTGCTTTGCATAAGTTGTGGTAGCACAGTCAATTGGTTCCCAATTTAAAAATGACCTTTAATATCTCTTAGTGTGTACATAATCCTGCTGTTAAATTCCAAAGCAACAGACATCATAATTTAGTACCAGTTAGGAAAAATAATGTTCATTATTATGAAAACCCACAACTTTTATGAAAACACAGAATCACAGAAGCAAGAAAACTCCCTCACTACTGCAGCAGGCAGAATGCAATACATCCAGGTAGCATTCCTGAGGAGCTGCTGGTGACAGTCTCCTTCCAATCACCTTGTCTCTGCAGCAGCCAGCTCTCACTCCTTTTCTAGAAACACTGCAGTAACCAGCATCTTCTTTTCCTTTCAGAAATCAGCCTCAGGGATGTACCCAGAAGGCAAGTCTGAGTTCTGTTGTAAACACATACAAATTGAAATTACTACTATAGTAAAAGCCACAGACATTTGGGGAAGACAGGTTTCTTAAAGGCCCTCGATCCTTTTATTGTATGCATACACATAAACAGCAGAATAAAAGTTAAGGCAGTGGTTTATGCACTACAGTATGACCTTGAACCCCACCACTGCTTAAGTTTCTAGCATCTTACAGGTGCTGAAATACCATTTCTCACCAGAAAAATCTGTGCTGAGAACAGCAAGAAGCTGAGTGCCTCTCTCTGCCAATTCATGTAATTGACAGTAGCTCTCCAAGACTTACTAAACCTCCTTCTGAGCAACTCTAGCAGCATCAGCTCTCTTCCTCTCAACTCTCACTCTTTGCAATAGGTACCAAATGCACCAGCTGGGTGCAAATGCAGCTGTGGATGTAGGAACTGCATTACATTCAGTCTAGGTGAACAAGGCCATGCTGTAGCACTGGCTCTTAAAAATGCACTGTATTGCTCTTCAGCCAACCTTCTACTAGGCAAAAAATGGGGAAAGCCCTATGAGAGTAGCAGCAGGGGGATTCCAGGGGTGCCATTTATTCCTTCTGGAGAAGGCAGCCTGGACCTTGGGTGGCTGAAGCCAAGACTTAGTTAACAGGCTCCGAGCTGGCTCCTGAGCATGGAGATAACTTTGGAGCATCCCTGCACACCACTTGACCAGAATGGCCCTGTGATTACAAGACATCCAGCTTCTGCTTTGCACCCCATTAAACTGCCAAATCACTTCAAGCTCCAGCCTGGTCCCAAAAGCAGAACAGCCACATTCCTATGGCACCGTGCCCATCACCCAGCCCACTGTCCAGCTCCAGGGTGTCTGCACCACTTATCAGTGGACCCAAAGCAGTGCCAAAACATAACCTGGGAGCTGAGTTTCTTCAACAACAGCACTAGTGGAAAGAGAGCTACTACTGTTTTGGGTTGGCTTTTCTTTCCCTGGGGAAAAGACGACAGGTTGGAATAATGGAAATGGGCAGGAGAACATTCTGCTCACGACACTCAAAACAACCAGGATGCACTCTGAAGTGCATCACTACACAGAGAAAGAGACAGGCCCCTCTACATTAGAAGTGTACTTCTCCAGTTACTGTCTCTAAAAGGCAGCTGGAAGCTGGCAGAAGACCACTGTGCATCCCCACACTCCAAACACAATTCAGATCTCTGTGAGGGATCTGACACAGAAATAAACACCAAGGAGATTTATTGAGACATTTAAAATTTGAAGTCACTTATAAAAAAAAAAATTACTTTTTTTCTTCTAAGAACATCATCTCACCAATAGATTCATCTCAAATTATGCCAAATATTGCTCTTTTAGCCACAGATGATGTGTCCAAAAAAGTACATGGATCCTTTCATGAGAATGTCACAGGCTTGGGAAAGACAAATATCTGACTCAGAATGGAAGTCTTGAAACAACAAATTTGGAGAAACAGGCCTCTTCTCAACAGAAAAAGCCTGGTCTCCAGCTTCTCTTTCACTGCTTTTAGAATCTGCTAACGTCCCATGAAGCATGCCATCTAACAAGGCTGGACCACACCCTCCATGGCATCTCTCTTTTTTTGTGGCAGACCAGTTGAACAACATCTCCCGAATGACAGATTTTGATAGAGCAATTCAATTCCAACATTTCAGAGGACATTTTTAAGCGCAAGTGAACTGGAGGAAAACAGGAGAAAGAAACAGAAGAGGGGAAGGAAATTCTTGGCAATTACCTTGAACACTCAGTATGCATCAAAAACATCGTTTAAATGGTGCTGTTTTCACTTCCCAACCCAACAATTCAATGCCCTTCCTCCTCTCCATCCACACAATATATTTAAAATCCCGACACCATAAACCATCCACTTCCAGGGAAAGAATAAGAAAAATTGAAACACTGAGGAGGTGAAGGAGGGCACCACATGCTCACCCAGAGCACCAGGAAGATCTGGGGACAGGCTCTGGCAGGAAAGGTGAGGGTGAGCCCATGAAACCTACAGCTCATGACCTTCACTTGCAGAAAACACACAGCAGAAAGACAAATCCTGAGCGTGCACACAAACCATCAGGAATGCCTGCTGGGGAGAATGGTGGATGTGGAGCTGAAAAATGCGGGCTGGAGGGAAGGTTGGGTAAGGAAGAGTGGTGACACCAGGGGAGAAGAGCAGGATGGAGGAATGCAGGCACCATTAATCACTTGTGCAAGCAGAGGAACACGTAACTCTAGGGCAGCATTTTTAGGGGATTTTGTTGTTGTTTTTTAGAAGGTGTGTGAACTGTAAAATGTTAAGCTACCATATTCCCTCCACCAAGAAGCCCCAGAGGTGTTTGAACATGGAGAAGTTCCAGCCTTTTACATTGTTTCCTGCTTCAGGAAAGAACGTTTTGGTGTCCTGTTGATGTCGGACTACTGAAAGGAGATGCTAATGCAGGGACGCTGAGAGCACTGTTAAATATTGCATTGAAATAGTTTTGCCCTTCCTTCTTTCAGTTCTGTTAGTCTGTGATATATTAAGTAAATATAGGTAAACAACCAGGTCAGTATTTACAGTCCCAAACCCTAATATTATTATGCAATGTATATTACAAACATTTGTTCAGAATAAGCAAAACCCTTCTATTTCCCCCAAGTCCAACAGAAACAGATCTTTTTCACAGGAGATTTATTCCTACTTCACTGGTCAAAATCACAAGAGAAACATTTCTTCTAAAAATGCAAACAAAAGAGCAGATCTATTCTGAACAAATTGCTCGAGACTGCATTGGGGGTTTTTGGTTTTTTTGCCTTTTTTTTAAATGAAGCTTTAAAACTGAGTAATTCATCTGATTATACACAAAACACACTCAAACTGCAGAATAAGCTGCATCTGACCAAAAGTGAAGGACATTTCCTGGAAGGAAGGTTATCCCCGTGTTGCTTTTTCTTCTAATAGCTCCTTTAAGTCTTCCTTGCATCTTTCTTTATTCATTCACTTGAATTGATTACTTCACACTATCTTAGCATGCATACTATCTGATGATTCAGATAGCAATGTCTGTAGCTGAAAATAATCACAAATGCTGCTTGGTTCCCTTTCTTCTTCCTTCCTTTTTGCACGCTTTGTTCGAAAAAGCAAGTCGGTGAAAGGCATTTTATTGTTGGGTCTTTTGCTTCATGGCTGCAGGGTTTTTCTTGGAAGCAGTATGCAAAAAGGACTGGATTCTTAAACATACAAGAGGCCTTTTTTTGTGTGAATCTGTTTAGGCAGTACTGTTTTATTTTTCAGTATATTGATAAAAGTAAAATTTTACTTATGTTGAGCATTTTGGCACTTAGTACCATCCGTGCAGGGATGTTAATGAACCCACAAGATGAGGTTTTGAGATATGAAAGAGTGTATGCATTGTACAGGAAAGCACATTTTTATGCAAACTGAAGTAGAGAAAAGGAAATAAAACCCCTCATTTACTAATTTTTGGTTCATTCCTCTAGACTACACCTGATAAAGAAAAAGCAGAATGGAACACATACAGAAACAACCAAATCCAGATACTTTTAATCATTCTGGTTACAGCTGATGCAAAGAAATTATTTTGACAAATGAAAACAAGTAACTGAGAGGTAATTGACATAGAAATAGAAAAAGTAGATGAATCAGTCTTATGCAAAGCTAATACAAAAGTTTGGGTTCGTCACATCCCTAGTCCCTCTCTTCTCTCAACTTCCCCTTTAACAAAGGCAGTAAAAGCACCAACCAGTATCAGGAACATTAAAAGTGCAGCTCCTGAAAGACACACAGTAGCTTTGAAAGAGATAATGAAATTGTTTGGAAATGTAAAATTAAAACTTGAGTTTACTATCAAGGCAACTCTGCCAAAACCAGAAACATGAACAGTCTTAAATTATGATTTTTTGGTAACCTTAACTTCCTTCCTAGAGGCAAAAAGAGTTCCCAAAAACCAGGAAATTGTCCAGCTTGCAGTAACCCTGCACTACTCATGAGCAAGCTATACATGGTGTGTCCCTACGGGGCTCTGGCACCTGGAGAAGAGCAGTCACACTTGCCACCTCAGCTCCAGAGGCTTTCAGGACTTCTCCTGAAGCCCTGTGGCAACACATGAACCATTCAGTCTTTCTAATTTTTTTTTTTACTTTTTAGAGAAAGAGAATGACCAACAGGTAAAAGAACACAAATGTGAATTTTGAACACTGGAAACCTAGAAGTTGAAAGGCTCCCTTATTTTTAGCACTGCATTTTTTTAGGGAAGAGAGGGAGGACTGACTCACTGCTTCTGAATGCTTGGGATTTGTAACCCATCATTAGGAATTCACTTACATGCTTTACCAGGGAGCTGTGCTGCTTCTGGAAGAAATTCTTTACCATGAGGGTGGTGAAGCACTGCAACAGGTTGCCCACCAGAAGTGTTCAAGGCCAGGTTGCACAGGTGGTCTGAGTAATCCAGTCTAGTGGAAATCTCCTGGCCATGGCAGGGGTATTTGAATTAGACTGAGATCCCTTCTGACCCATTCTATGACTCTGGAAGAAGGATGGTTGCCTTTATTTCCTCTGAAGCACACTATGTACATCAAGGACTGAATCCCAGACTGTGGAAAGCAGGAAAGGCCAAAACAGTGTTACCTATCAACTAACATGTGCATGCATACCTGCTATTTTACATGTTTTGGCTACAGGAAAATAGGGAGGGGCAGCTAAACCAAAAGGAACCAGTGAAATGCATGAGATAGTCTCTCTAAAAAAAAATCCTGTAATTTATGGACAAAGTTATAATTTAAGGAGGAAGACGGGTCTATCAACCTTTTATTTTCTTTCTTTTTTATTTCTTAAACTACTGAAGTTGGCAAAGCAACATATAGCTAAGACCTACACACAAAAGTTTCAATGAGCTGGTAACTCATTTACAAAGGCAGTGAAATAAAGAGATAGGTAAGCCCAGCTCAAAGTGTAAAGCACAAACCATTCTGTTACTTCCACTTGGCCCCTCACACACTGCTCTCCTCCAGCAACTTGAGCAGCCTCCTCTGCTCCATTACTCCAGCCCTGGTGGTTCCACAGCCACAGGTCTCCTTCCTGGGCAACCTTCTCTCCCCTCACTGGTCCCTTTTCCACCCAAGTTCTGCAGCAGCATTTACACAAACCATTTGCACGACAGTTACCTAAGCCAGCAGTGCTTCGGTTCCATTCATTACAAGACTGACAACAAAACTGCAATGATAAAACTCAGAGTATCTCACTCTATAGCACTTAAAGCCACATTTCTCAGTGGGATGTAAATGGAAGGACACAGGTTAAAAAAACCCTGGCTTATCTCTTTACTCTCACAACCAAACAGTCTCCCTGAAAATCGTCCAAAGAAGTTAAATGCAGACTGCAATAAAAAATAAGATTAAGACTTGTGAAGAAATTTAGGGGAGATAATGATCAGAGAGGGACAAAGTGGTATAGTGAGCATCCCGCTGAAAAGAAAAGGCTTTCTTTCCCAGCTGTGCCTGTGGTTTGCATTTTAGTAGCAGGAGCAGCACAATAAAGCGTGTTTAAGAGCAGAACAGAATTACTCCCTCACATAAATCAGTCCCCAACTTCTGAAATAACTGAAATCTGTAGTAAATTAAGACATTAATTCACAATGACTTGAATTAATTTGAAATTATTTTCCAAAACCTCTTCTTTGAAATCCTCTACTCACCAGAATTTCAAGCAACAACCAACACTCCCTAGAGATGATCCAGGGGGACCATGTGCATTTTAGGCATCTTGGACAAACAGTAATCATTTGTTTTGGGTGACAGGGCCCACTAGTTCAAAGTGCACATCAAACATATTTTGGTTTGAAGCACCTCTACTGCTCCCAGCAAATCCCAAATATACTGGCAAGTAGAACATCTACCTTCATTTTACTTTTGGCTTCACATAATTCTACAACTGCCTTTTCATTCAGCAATATTTCATGAGGTAACTCTGATAACTGCTCTCAAATAAAACCTTTAGAGTGCCTTTCTCTTTTTTAAGCATCTTTACAACTTATCTTTTCCAAAGAAGTCAGCAATCTTCCATTAAAACTAACGCCACAGAAACAATACCATTTACTCTTTTCTTTTTTTAAGTTCTTCCCAGAATAAATTAAAAGAGCCACTTGCCCAATACAAAGACACAGTTTTGGCTCCATCAGGAGCCTTGGTTTTCTTGACGTTTTTTCTTTACCAGGTCCTGGACTTGTGGGTTTTACGAAAATGCTGCTTTTCATGTCCCTTTGAAGACTGCTTGAAGCCCATGAGTTTGCAAAATAAACCCAAAAATCGCGAAGGCAGCTCATACTGGTTTTTTTCCTTTTTAAACCTCAAAACATTTTAGCCAAATTCACTTTTTTGCATAATTTGCTTACCCTCTAGTTGCCAAACCCTCAAAACCCCCCCTAAGAACATTTAAACTGCTGCATAACACAGGTTTGTTCTTCAAAAACTGCCACTAAGATCACAAATAATTGCTGAGATGTTAATTTTTGCCCATCTTACTCAATTAACCAGAATTAAGGAAGACAGACAAACCTGAAGCACCCTGGCCTATTTAATACACGTACAGAAATGGCTGTTTTTGAAGAACACTGCACAACTCTCACAACTCAAAACCCCTACACGAGAAGCTATGAGTCTCCACACTTCTGAAAGATCAGGCCATCTAGCCACGCTCCTGCCCAGCATCCCTGAACAGAAAATGAAACAGTTTCAAGTGAGATGTGCTGCTCTCAGCCTTTTTCAGACACTTTGAAAACATGAACTCCAGAGAAAGGGCACACGGAGAAGTACCTAGAGAAAAGCCTTCCACGGTGTCAGCACACTGCCTTCTCTTGCTAAAAACAAAGCACTAATGCAAGCCTTGAGCTGAAGTACCATGAAATTTAAATGACTGCTCCCTACCCACAGTTTTCAAAGCCTTTTATTGAAAGCAGTCAAAACTCACAGCACAGCTTCATGAAAGAGGCAGGATAAAAGAACCTCAGAAAAGTCAGAAGATGGGCCACAAACCCACCTGCCCTGTACCTAAGAAGAACACAGTTCTTAGGTAGCAAAGCCTTTATTTCTGTCCTTGCAATGGCAGAACAACAGCAGAAAATTTTAGTGGGAAGGGCAGTTTTTAAGCACAACCCTGTACTACCACAATTACAAAGAGAACAGAAAAAGAGGCAGGTATTTTAGAAGAAACAAATTCTATCACACCTGCCTCAACAAAGTTAATTCCCCCAAAAGTAACAATGAATGTATTTGCTGCTCCTGCAGTGTTTCTATGGAACAATTACCAGTAAAGAAGGAAGAGATCCAAGTGAAAACAGACCTCACCTTTTTAATGCACCAACTGCAATTCTGTTTTTAACAGTTAAAATAAAAATTCACCTCATCAAGCACACTCAATTTTACTGAAAAACTCCCCCCAAGCTGAAGAGCAAAGGGCCAGCTTCTGTCAAGTCAGTAGCAACCCTTCCTCCTTCCCATGTTTCACTTTCTCACGCCAGGGAAACGAGTTTTCCTCCAGCTCTGAGAATCTGGCTCCCACCTCGAGAAAAGCAGGACGCATCGACAGGAAGTACTGTGGGGCTGCAAAGCTCACAGCAGTAGGAAGTTACATTCTTGTCAAATTTCATTGCACCCAACCATTTCCTTTTTCTATACCAGGCACAGACAAAAATTTCTGCCTTGACACAAACCATTTTAAGTTACAGCAGTTCAGCAAAATGCTTGGAAGAGCTCTGTGGTCACTGATAAGCTTGACCTGCTTAATAATTAAGAGTGATAATCTTCCTACAGTAATTAGGAGTGATAATCTTCCTATGAGAGCTGCCTTTTGCTATTTCTACATTAATCCAAGCCTTTTAGTTCCTTTTTATAATGAAAGGGTACAGGCCCCTAGGACAGCTTGAATTTGCCTGCTGGAGCTCAACAGCCCATAGGAAACCTTTACACTGAACCCATTAAGTACTAAAAAACCCACTGTTCTTCCTCATGCCTTGCCCCTCCCTGGAGAGAAAAAAAAAAAAAAGAATGCTAACTAAAAAGGAAACTAAGCAAATACAAGAAAACTCAGATCTAGAACTTTAAAAAGTAGTAACTTCTGCTTTTTATTTATTCCCCCAATCTGGACAGTGCACCTGATACCAGTTTCCCTGAAAAGAAGTTACGGAAAAGTCACTAAGATCAAGTCTCAAAGCAACAAAAAATACCCAGTAGTGGAAAATATCGATCTGGACTTGGCAATTTTTTCTCTTTTGTGAATTTCAGCCCAAATTTTTAAAACCAAAGTATAATCTTTGAGCATCAACCTTTAAGAATAGTAATTTACCAATTAGCATTCAATACCATGCCTTGTTTAAGTCAGTGTATGAAGACAGACAACCAAAAGGAACTCACTATGGAAAACTGTACGAGTTATTTCCACAGCTTTTTTTTTTTTTTTTTGCAGCCTCAAATGCTACAAATGAAAAAAAA
This sequence comes from Rhipidura dahli, assembly GCA_013399225.1. Taxonomy (NCBI): domain Eukaryota; kingdom Metazoa; phylum Chordata; class Aves; order Passeriformes; family Rhipiduridae; genus Rhipidura; species Rhipidura dahli. The sequence goes on along the minus strand of VXAC01000337.1, from coordinate 2,453,545 downwards.
GCAAACACTCCAATATACAGTTTCACAGCATTGGCAGCAATTTATTTTACAAACTGATAAGATGCTGGGGAAGTCCCTCAAAAACTTAAAACCATGCACCACTTGCAAAATCCTTTTACCAAACCTTTGCTTGAGTACTAGACCAAGACCAGCTTTCTCAGGGCTGTGTTTCCAATTTATAAGGAGAAAAATTATTGCCACTATTGATTTCCAAACTTATTAAAAACTTAATTATGTCCTCTAGCAGATGAAACTTCATAGAAGACTTTCTGAAGCATCTCCAAACTACCACAAATTTAAACTACATTAGTTTTCTAAAAAATACATCATTTTTCATGAAAATGAAAAGCATTTTCACAAGCTGTACTATATATGAATGTGAAAATATGATGCAAATAAAATTATAAGGAGGAGAAGCAAGGCTACTCTTTTTTTTAAGGTACTTTAAGTGTGGTGCTGCAGGGGGAAGCTGCGGTCACACAGTCATCCTATGCACAGCAGGGAAACAAAGCTGCTCCCCCACACCCCAGGGGCCACCACCTATCTTCAGCATGAAAAGTTAAAGTTAAGTTACCAGCCAAATACCAACACTGAAAAAGTACCTTCAACCCCAAACCACCACCACTATCTCACAGGAGCATCACTCTCCTCCTGTTTTCCACCCCTCCCAATTGGGATGTATTACATCCTCTTTAGTCCCCCTCCAAATGTTTTGGTGTCATTTGACAAAGCTTTCTGTTCTGGTGCAGTAATTCACTGAAACTATGCCATATGTGATGTGTGGGTTTTTTTTTAGACAGGACACAAAATACAGAACCTTACAAAGAACCTTTTAAAAATAGCAATAAAAAAATTGTGGACTACTTTTATTGTTCAGTGGCATTTTATTAACTGACAGCACTGTGCATTTTCATCTTTATGCTTCAACAGCACAGTCATATAAACCTACTCTCTGTTACAAAGAGCTTTTCTCTTCTAGCTTCCCATACAGCACTCTGGTCATGCTTCAAAGTACATTCCCTCCTGCAGTCTGAAAAAGAAAGGGGAATCCTCCACAGCGTCAGATCATTTCCACTTTTTCACCTGAAGCCAGTAAACCCCCAGGGTGACAGGACACCACGCAGACAGCCTGAAAAATTTCCCTGGCTGCCCCTTTTGAAAAGTGCAGCTTGCTGAGCTCTCCTGTCTTGTGTCACTTGTCACTCTGGGCTGTGGTGTGCAAAATGGAAAGACAGCTCCACGACTTAGTGCTATTAATAAAAGCAAGCACGCTCACGGTGTATTTGTGACCTGCTCCAAGGTACTACCATGTATTTCTAACTCGCTAGGTTATGCTGCTAGAGGAAACACACAGACATGAAAAACTTTGTACCAGAAAAGTCAAACTGGCAAAAATACAAAATAATTGGCATCACCAGGATTAGCAGTTGCAACACTTATCACAGAAACCACTGGGTCCTTACAAAACATCTGGGATCTGTTGAAGCAAATGCACAGCACATGCACTCAGCCAATTTCTTCTGAAGTACAAAATGCTGCAGTGTTCTGCTATTATACAACTCAGAACCATATGAAACACACCCTGTTCTACAGGTTTATAAACAAAATGTCTACCACCACAGAAACTCAGGTATGCTATGGCTCTGAATTCCAGCAAGGGGCACCTGAAGTCCACAAGTTAACATTTACTTCCTTCAGCAGGATAGCTGGTGAGGAAAGGAAGAAGAAAATTAGCTGAAAAAAACAGCAGGAAGTCAGCTTTTGATTATTTTATATCCGTTAAAAAAGTACTTGCAATCACGTACAATATTAAAACTCTACCTCCCCTAGATTTTTGCATTTCCTCCTTTATTTCAAAGCTAGGAAGCTAATCAGAGTTCACCAACTTGAAATGTTCACCTGTGAAACCAAAGGCAAAAGCATCAGTAACGCCATTTTTAGTTTCTTGACAAGCCTCAAACCAGACATCTGCTTCCACTGCCATAAAGGATGCACTTTGCTTCTGCATGCCCCACACAGGGTTGGTTTCTCAAGCTGCCCATGAGAGGAAAAGCTCCTCCAGACAGGCCAAGCAGCCCTCTGCAGCCCAAAGGTGTATTAAACTGGTCTGGGCCATACATCTCTCGACACTTCCTCTGCAAAAGAAGCGAACTAATGCCATGGTCCCACATGGGAACCTGCACAAAGGTCCCACTGAAGCCAGTGGGGCTTCTCATAGGCAGAGGGGCAGCTGGGGTGGACTGAGGAACAGGACTGACACACAGCATTTTGCCCCTTCTTATTATAGGAACATTTGGATACATGGATGGAACATGCATCTGAACCAAGAGCAAGACATAAAGCTTGGCAAGTGCATCCAGCCTCTGAAGAGGCTTCTTCTGTCATTCCATGACAATAATTTACCCTAAAAAAGCAGCATTGAGGCTTTGTAAGACAGTTCTTCAATGGTCTTAAAATCAAAATGGAAGATGTGGCTTTTGGCAGGAATATGGCAAAAACACAGAGGGAATAAAGAAGCTTAAGATGCTGCCCTACACCAATGCCAGCAGCAGGTAATGTGGATTTGCAGGTACCACGAAGTCACATTTTCGACACCTCATATTACCTTTCCACAGCTTGCAAGCTTTCCGTGGATAGAGGGAAAATAAAGAAGATGTGAGTGTTCAAACAAAGTGTCATTGTCCCCAACCCAGTACGTGCACCCAGAATGACTTAACCTCCAAGTCAGGCATCACGACAAAGTCACGGATGACATGGGACAACCTGAAGTTTTCCAAGTCCCAAACAGGCTTCCTCGGTTTGGGAACAAAAATAAAGGTTCCCATCTTAAAATTTGGAAGCATACACTCCATATGGCTGGGCACTGCCCTGCCCTCCCTGCTCAGCAAACATTGCAGTAACTGTTCCGGGAACAACAAAACACAGCCCATGGCTTCAACGACCAGAAAGCATGAATAATTGTTTTTATTTACAAGGAGAGAAAAAAAAAAAAAAAATCCGAGCAAGACTGAAAGCATGGGGACCGGGGCAGGGGTGTGTGTTTGTTTTAAAGTGACTACCCGCATCTGCGGGATCAGCCACATTATCCCAGCAATACTGAGAATGCTCACAAAGGCCAGAAATGTCCCCTTTTCAAAAGGGCAGTTTAAACGCTGCAGAAACTGGGTCAGTGACAGGCCACAGAAATACCTAAGCAGGCAGCAGGCACCTCGCGAGCTGTAGGCAGCAGGCTTGCAGCAAAGGCCTTGAATAGAAGACAGAGCGCACCAAGACAGAAATCAGACAATAGCTATTGAAGAAAGGCAGTTAATAGCAACAAAGCACGTAAAGCACGGGTCAAGGAGTCGGTCAAGTACAGGCCCTTCAACTCTCTACCCTTTTCCAGTTGCCAGGAATCAAGATTTAGACACAAACCAGAGATGTACACGGCACACAGCACCAGCAGGCAGGCATGAATCGGAGCAGACGTGTTAAACACACAACACAGTAAGGAACTGCAAAACTTAATCTACAATATTACAGGGCTGCTCACTTGCTCAGGGCAGCACAGTGCTTCTTGTTCTTCCAGTTTCATTTGGGGAAAAAAACAAAACAAAACAAAACAGGAATTACACAATTTCTGCTTATATATAGTTAGTACTATCATCTGTGTGTTCAGGTCTTTACTGCCGTACATTTGTTGATGTGTAGACACCTTAATTTTAAAATGCCAACCCACAACTGCAATCGATAGGACAACGTAATTCAGCACAAAACATATTTATGTAGGCAAAATCTAAGAGGTGACCTACAAAGTCATTAATGAGTTCTGGCTTGCTGACTGCGTAATAGCTGACACCAAATGAGTGTGTAGCAGGACTGCTGCACACATCTGCCAGCCACAGTCGAGAGACTTGATTCTGTTTCACACAGACCCTTAAAACCATTTGACGTGAACAGAGGTGGTGGTTATCTAAGGTGCAAGTAGCTATGAATCAGTCACCTCCTCCTTTCTCTCATTTCACTTCCCTTTTGCTATTGTCTATCTTTCCCTTCATTGTTAAGACTGAAATCTGCAGTTGTCCCTTATCACTTTTGCCAATCACTGGAAATTAGCAAGCTCCCATTTGTTCCCTACCTACCAGTATCTTTGTTCACTTTGTGTTTTTATTGGGGCACTTTTTTTTACCTATTTTTTCTGTTCACAATCTTTAGTAATTTTTTCACTTGTTGCCATACTCTGTCCCAGCCCTCGCCTCTCCGTCAATTACACCCCGTCCTTCCCCCGCTGCCAAATTCTAGCCCAGACATGTTCAGCATCACATCCAAGCACTTTCCAGTGCCACGTGCAACTTGCTGGCTGCCCAGCTTCTCTCCCCCAGCCAGGCAACCATGCATGGATGGTGGCATCCTGTTTCAGTCGAGTTCTGCCTTACCCAACACACTGTTCTGAGCTTCGGTAAGAGGCATCAGTCTGAAGAGGAGATCCCTGTGCATCAAAGCAGACATGCTCTGTAAGCAGCATTCCCAGAGAAAGGCATGGTGGTTGCAGAGTGCCTTTTGTTTCCGTAGCAGGAAGTCCACTGGGACCCAAGGCACAGCCACCGCCTCTGCCCCAGAACAAACTGAGGCTGGGTGCCTCAAGTCTCTGAACTCACACAAAAACCCGGGCAGAGAGGGCAAGCCGGACAAGTCACAAATGCCAGAGGTTTGAAAAGGCTGCCTCAACTCCACCTGCCCCCTTACTCCCTGCACCAAGGGGAAGCTGCACACATCATGGGAAGCAGTGGAGGCAGCAGAGACTGGGGGGACTCGATCACTCCCTTGCCCTGGGCTCTGAAAGTAGCAACCTGTCATTCCCCCTCCCTCCCAAGGACTGGGAAAAACACGCTGCTTTCGAGGGCAATTCTAAGCAACTAAATTAAACTCCCTGACCATCCTCCGGTAAAACCACTTTCTCACTGTATGAGGAGCTAAAGGTCACCAGTCTTCCTTTCAACATCTAAAGCTCTGTCCTGAAATTGCTCCTTCACCACCACCCAGGTACCTGGAGAAGGAGCTTCTCCATAGAAAATACAAGATACTGGCAGTGGGGATGGATCCTGCCCATCGCCATGGGCCAGTTCCAGGTCACGGTGCAGGTGAACGTTGCCTGGCTGCTGTAGTTACAGTTCTTCCGTTGCTCTGAAAACCCATTTTTTATCATGACTGCTGCAATATGACCACTCCCATGCCCTCTACATTCACCTTGCCTTCAGGCAACAGATGAACAATGCACAAATGCCATGATGGCGCTGTACGTAGGATAGTTACAATCTTGCAAAATAGTCTCATACCTCAGTAACATTGCTGATTTTCCCACTTAGCTGTTACCTTGCTGCGCCCCCCCTCACATTCACAGCCCCTCAGGCTCTGGCCGGGACCAAGGTCTGATGAGCCCAGAGGGGGTGAAAAGGGGAACAAATGGCACTCATTGAAACCTCACAGTGTAGTTTCTTTAGAGACAAACACTGCTGGGCACCAAGCCAGACAGTGGGAATTTAATGAGGGGAAAGAAAACCACCCCTCCTCCTGCCACATCCCACAGTAAAACCCCACTGCCCCTTCTCCCAGAGATTTAACACCAAGACACCAGGGTAACCATTGCGCTGAGCAGCACTCGTGCAGTAGTAGCATCACTACTCTAAAATGCTCAGGATTTGTGGCTATTTGTGGTGCAGGAGCTGACCTGCTACAGCATTAATTCAAAAAGGATCTGCTGCTCAATGCCCAGACTGCACCAAAACCGTGAGTGTCCAGCTCTGTGCATGGTGACAGTCACTTGTCAATAACCTTGATAGAGTCCTAAGGTGAAAAGACAAACCTTTTATATTTCAGTTTTGAACCCTTCCAATAATCCTTGTTAGACTGTTCCTACTTTTCAAGTTGAGAGCAAACAACTTCGCACAATTTCTGTATCAACTACTGCAAAGGCAACTGAATCTTTTAAATGACACCTAGTACCTACAACTCTGAAATTTCATGCAATGTACTTCTTCATACCTTAAGAAGTAGTCAAGTATAATTACTTTAAACTTTAAAATTACAGTTTTTATTTTCTACCATTGTGACCAACGTTTTTATAAATGAATCACCACGATTTATCCTCCAAAAAATAGAACAATTGTTCAGTCAGATAATTCAGTAGAATTCAACTAGTTTGGCTTTTTATCATGCAACTCTCTCAGGATTCAGCTGTGTTGTGCAATGACAACAGCTAACACTGAAGTGTAAGTGAAGATGATGGGTTTTAAACGAGGGAAATGTCCCCATAGACCACACCTGTTTTATAAAACAGCCAGCCTGGAACAGAGGAGTAATTGACAGCTTTTACATATTCCCGCCCAGCAAAGCCTTGAGAACGCCTTGCACTCTGGCAGCTGACACAGCAGCGAGGAAGTCCGAGAGCCTAAAAAATCCAGTGCACGTGCGATTTCAATTGCTTGTGTAAACTGCACCTCCCGTCCAAGTGCGCTACAGCCACAGAGTTAAAAGGCAGCACAACATGCAGGAACCCCAAGACCTTGGACGCCATTCAAAAGATCCTCTTCACAAATAATAAAAAAAACAAGCAGGCATCTGTTTTTTCTCTCTCCGGTGCTAAACACATTGTACTGAGACTGCTGGATCAGTGTCAAAGAAGTCTCCAAAGTCCCACTTTGTTCCAAGTGTATTCCCAATGGCAGCACAACACACTGCTCCAGCAAATGCCAGGAGATGGCACTGAAGTGCATACACATGTATGTGCCCAATTTTGGCCTTACACATGGCTGCTGAACCTGTTTCTGTCCTCACCGATAAGACACAAATACCTGCAGCTGAAGGACCGCAAAGAGCTGCCTGATGTCACCAACCCCACATGCTGCCCATGGAGGAACTCTTTGGAAATGCTCACCAGGAAAAGAGTACCAGCAGGAAGCAGCATACCAGATGATCTTCTCTTTTCAATTTGATTTTGATAATAACCAGGAATCACAGAAATAATTCAAGCAGCTTCACAAGAAAGGTCAGACCTCAGTGCACCAACAAACTTAAAAAAGTGTGAAGTACTAACATTTGGATTCACTGCTTGACAGCCACTGTCAGCTCTGAAAGAAGTGTGCAGGAGTCAACAGCAGCATTCACAGTGACTCAATGCCAGTCCCTAGTGCTCCTAGAAATCTGAGTCTCCATAACAATTCCCTTTTGGATCCTCTCCTGGGATCTGCAAAAGCTTTTCAATCAAGCCCTTCAGTAACTCAGGAGGGGAAACAGGCTGTAAGAACAGAGCACAATTAGGGGGTCTCAGACTACAACAAAGAGCAGTGAAAGAGAGAGATAATTAACTTTCTATTAGATCAGATATCAGCATTCACACAATTTAAAAACGCTGGGAAATTCTCCTCAGGAGATATATATAAATGTGCTACCAGCAAGGCAGATAGTCATCATTTATCTCTATCCACTTTGTAAAGCTGAGACTGCCTATTTAATTCAAAGTTAACTTTTTGTTTTGAAAAGTGCCTATGTATGTAACAACAGAATTATGCTTCACTCTCTCAAAGAAAATAAACAAAGAGAAATATTAAAATAATGAATAGCAATTAAAAAAAAAGGAAAGCCATATAAAATTATTTTTACATGCAAAAGAGTTAGCAAAAATCTATGCCAGAACAATTTTGGCTTAAAGTCACTTTTTTTTCATATACATATATAAATATATATATATATAAAATTCAGGCTTCTGAAAGTCTTCCCAAACATGATGTGTGTCAAATTATCATGCTGCTGATATACAAGTGTCTCCAAAGGCGAGACCAGTTTCAAATCTTAGTACTGCAAAAAAAGCAAGTTCTTTCATAATGCAAGCACAGCTATGTCACTGCTTTTGGCACCATCACATTGGCCAAAAGAACAGTTTTAGGCTTAAAAAAATACTGCATTGTTTTCTGCATTTCTTGTATTTCCTTATGGAACATGCTGTTGCAAACAAACATTTTAAACAGAACTTTTTCTTTCTCATAAAATCCAAGTCTGAAAAACAACAAAACCACGAACCAGAGTGAATGCAGCCTGTACTTTCAACAGCACTGAACAGGATACACCATCTTAATGTTCTCATTTATATTTCCAAGTCTTTACAGCTCCTTCATGTGTCCCTTCATGTGTCTTCACAAAGTTTTAAAGCTGAAGTTGGCTTTTATCAGGCAGTAACTAAAAGCATTGTTTTGCACTTCAAATTTCTCAATTTTGCCATCTGCAGAGTTCTGGTATGCAGGTGGGTCAGACAGTAAACAACTAGCTACATCTCACTGGATACTGCAACAGTATCTTGAAGCAGACAAGAGAAGATGAGAACTTCAGTAAAAATAAGAACAAAGGCCTACTTCTCACCTTCCTCTCAAAAAATACTTTTTCTTCTTTTTTTCCTCATAATTCTGAGAAAAAAAAAAAGCTTCTTCACTGTCTTTAAGAAATTCAAATGTTTATATAAAGTACAGTTGTTCTACAGAAAGTAAGGTCTGTTTTGTAGAAAATATCCTGAGTTATCCTTGTCTAATTATATTTCCATTGCTATTTCTAAAAGTTACTAAGACGCACAGAAAAAATTAAAAAAAAGCTTTATTTGTACACCACTTTGGGGCCAAGAGGTGGAGAAGAAGATAAGGTGACAACACCACCAGCTTTGCCCTCTATCTTCCTTATCTCAGTTGGCAGCCTGGACATAACACAGAATGGTGGACCCCTGAGACAACAAGCAGACACCTAAATTATTCATACTGATCACATGTTTCTCCCAGGTGATTAGTTTATTTGATGAAAGCAAACTCTTCTACAAATATAAGGCAAATATTTGCAGTGAGTACTCAGAACTCTGCAAGAGAGTTAAGGCACACTGTTGTCACATGCAAGTATAATATTTGACACATGCTGTTCCCCTCCCTGAAGTGGACAGAGGCCTTCTGTTCTGATGAAGAAAGGTGTTGGTCACTTCGCAATAACCACCAAAAATAAAAAGTCTCTCCTCAAAGCAGATACTGAAGAAAGTGGATAAAGAATGATGTTTAAGACGATGTAACTAAGATGTTTTTTAAAACTCGTTGTTTGAATTTATACCCAATACTGAACTACAAGTGTTGTTGATGTTGTTCTCCTGCTCATCTTCTTATGTTACTATGGCAAACACCAAAACTACTGAAAAGGTTCCTTCACCTACTTGCCCACAAGCCATGCAGTCAGAGCCACTGTCAGGGCATGAGCACAGCTTTCCTAGAGCATGTTTCCTCGTCAAATAAAAATACATGAGTCATTAAAAGCTAGGTTTGTGTCACCTTTGAGTATCTATGAAGACAAGAGCCAGGTTACAGCTGTGCCTATAACTCTCTATTACACTGCATTAGAGAGATTTCAGGATACTTTATGCTTTGCTTATAATAATCAAAGAGTGCTGGGGTTGATCATTTAGAAGCAGACTCTACTCAAATTCCTAAAATTGAGCAAACCGTTGCTTAGGCTTTTTTCTGTTTTGTCACAATTTGCCAATCTGCAAAAGTGGAAAAACTGTGAGGCTAAATTCTTACAGGGTGTCAATTTTCAGACTGCTGACACTGGTCTGTGATTCCAGATGTCTATTGTTTAACAGCATAATGGTAAAATTAAAATTACTGCAAATTAAGTCCTCTTATGGACAATTAAGAAACAGCTACTATGGACAAGAAAATAATTTATTAATAATAAATGTACAGACCAAAGCTAAATCCTTTGTGGCCCACTGCCCACAAATCAGAAGGCTTAGCCTGAGATTAACAGACATCTGAAATCCATTACTAGATTATTAAAATGTAAAAGTAGAAGCGTAAGAAGAAAGTTCCCACTCTGAACTACTTATATTACAGAAACAGCAAGTACAGGCTAGGGGGACACAAAGTTTACAAATGGACATGGACAAATACACCATACCAGCTGTTTACTTTTGCTTTTCTTTGGACTTTTTTCCCTCTTCTCTAAACACACAAAATGTGTCCTAACATCCCCTTTCTCAAAACAAGGCAGGTTAAGGTTAACAAGAAAAATGCCATGTTCCCAAGCAGACTTGCCCAGCCCTCACAGCGTGCAACTGGCCTGGCATGAAAAGCTGACCTTCCCCACGTGTTTGCTGAATGACTGCACCAACAGGCTGTGCCACCAGATCTGCCTCTGCTCTCGCACAGCTCTGCAGCCCGTACTGAGTCTAACACAATGGGAAATAAGACACCATCTGCCCTTGTCCCACCTGCTCACATCAGGCTTGCCCTAACTCTAAAGGGCATGCATTCTGGGTGGGCTCTGTCCCAAAGCATCGGCTACGGGGTGTTTAGCAAGAGCCCAAAACAAATAAAACCACGCACAGCAAGTGACGGACAAGTTTGTGCACTGGATTTCAGCTGTCCACACAGGGCTGCCACTGTGTGATTCACCACACCAGCCACCCAAAACCCATAAGCTGTCTCCCAGGCCATCCATCACCCCAGTGCCAATGCTTCACACCCCACAGCTACTGACTTGAAGGCATTAGTCCTAACGCACAAGATGCTGTCCATCTCAGCCCCACACTTCTGAGGGCTGACCTGCTCATCTATCCCACCTACAGTGAGTGGAACAGCAGATCTGGCTGGGCTCCTCCCCAGCCCCTCCTGCACTGCAGGGATAAGGGAGCAGAGTCAGCCCTGGCAGAGGTACCACCACACAACCACAGCAGGCCAAAAGGCAGGGGCAGGAAGAAGCAGGTCTGAAGGACTGAGGAAAGAGCAAAAAGATGCCACAAGATCCAGACTAGTGCCACACCAGCGTGGGTGGGGCTTCCTGGGAGCAACCTAAAACAAGCAGAACAGAGATGACATCCTCCAGGTGACACAGGGCACCCATCCCACACAGCGGGAGGTGGACACTGAAGGAGAGCTTCCATGCACATTTTCAGCTGATGCTGCCAGAGAGCAACAGGGAAACCAATCAGAAAATGATCACAAGTAAATTATAATCTGGCAATAAAACAAAGAAGTGCTTCTAGTCCAGAGAACTTGGAGGGCTGCACAAGGCAGGGAACCGCACGAGGCAACAGAGTGCAAGACAGCCCCTTCCTCTTGCAGTACAGAAGCTACAACCATTTCAGGCATGGCCCAGACAACTAAAATAAAAAATTAGAGTTGCCATAAAACAGTACACAAGAGATCTGCAGAAGATACAGAGAGCAGAAAGTGAAAGAAATTATTAACAGAAGAAAACAAAGAACGAACTATACAGGGCACCAAAATGCAAAGCATAGTTTATTTGTTCCTCTAAAACAGGTCATTACACGTGAGAAAGTTTCCCCAGTAGCACATATCCACAAACATAATTTCTTCATACACACTAATCCCTGTGCAAACAATGACCTCACAGCCCCAGCCTGCTATTTTTACCAGTATAGAATACTGGTGTTTCCATAGAAGCCTTTGTAGCTTTTCAAGGCACCATGAGCCATAAGAATGCAGAAGTGCCAATGTGAGACTACCACACCAAGACTGCCTTCATTTTTCAAAGCCAAGTTGTCATCCATAGATGAGAAAGTCCATTTTAGGTAGCATACAAGCTGACACAGATCTAAGAGTCTCTGGTCCAACCATGAACATCCTCCAGCCCAACAGGGTTCACAAAAGTGAGAGAAATATACACATTCCAGCAGGGTTTGTTCAATGCAAAGAGACAAGATTTTCATGATGAGTGGGACTGGCACAACAAATCCGAGATTAATAAAATTAAATTTCTTTAATAAATAATAAATTTTATAATTAATAAATTAAATATGGCCACATATCACCTTTAAGGTATTTCCATCAAGGTCAAGTAGAACCTATGCTGAAGACAGAAGTTTGACAGCTTTTTGCAAACAAGTGCAAGACTGTCTCATCTGCCATTATGCCATGAACACAGAAAGCCACAGGGCCACCTCCTCGCTTTGGTGTGAAACACTGTACAGCTGGCCTGGGCAACTGCTCTCATTTATGAAATGTCTGAAAACAATTTAGAAATAGAGACAAATGACAGCTGAAACATTTGTTAGCATGCAGCACCGCCATGCAAAGTCCCAGGGGGAAAAAACAAAACACATTTTTTACCCCCTGTATCAGCAGGCAAGCAACATAATTTTGTAAAAGGACCGGTATTTTGGAAGAAGCAATGCACACAAGGGAAGAGCTGTCCCTAACAGCATCTAATACAAAGTTCAGCAAGGCAAAGTTCATCAGTGAATCAACTGCCACATAAAGCACAGATAAACAATTAAAGCAGCAAGAGTTCAGCCTGCCACTCTAGCTGTGCCTGGCAGAAGCCTAAGGAAGAAGAGTAATGCTGATAGTTCCTTCCAAAACATTCTGTTTGTTCATCTACAAGAGAACCTCCAATTTCATTGGTCTCTTGCAGTTCTCTTCCATAAGCTTCTTTTAGTCCAGTTTCACGTCATCCTGTGTCCCCTACAGGTGTTTCCTTAGGGATTTTCACCCAAGTGTAACAGGTGGGTATGGGCACCTCAATTCCCCTCCTTTACTTCTAAGGATTATGTAAAGTAAATTTAATTTCTTTAGGCATCCAGTAAAACTCAAAATTAGTAGTTCCTTTGTGACCTAGCCAAAGTGGGAGTGAGGGACAACAGCCATGACTTAGCAATCAAAAACAGAAGTTAGCCAATATCAAAGCTTTTGGTGCTAACCACTAAAAACATACATTCTGTGCATAATGTAGAAATTGCTACCTTATGCAAGTACATTAATGTGACTAAAAAGCTTTTTCCCAAGAAACTAAGCTTTTTCTTTTTTTTTTTTTAATACACACATGGATTTCTGCTTTTTTTGTAAATCAAATTTTTTTAAAAACACTAAAAATTTAATAAAAACAGCTTTCACTATTACAAGTTAAAACCAAGCATCTATTCTAGGAAAAGTCTTCATGTAGTTCGACTTACTTTAGGGGTAAGTTTAATGACAATCTAAATGATCAGTGGTACTCCATACAAGCTTAGATTGAAAATATTGTTTTAAGATGGTTCCTTTCAGACAGCTTAAGCCCTCACTGATGCTCTCAAAACTACTTTTCAGCTTTTCATTTTGAAACACTTTCTCAATGGATGCTCAGTTTGATTTTAACAAAAGATACTTAAAAAAAAACCACAACATAAACGATTTTTTAAAGTATTCAGACATTTCTGCTGGCATGAAATCAATTTTACTCATTTCAGTAAGAAAAAGCAGAAGGAAAAAGAAAATCTGGTTGATCCTAACCTATATTTCAATCTTTCTTTTCCTGCCTTAGCCACCATCCAAGCTAGTTATCTGGTATACAGCTTACCACTAGCCCCATACCACTACCTTCCAAAAACTGGACTGTCAAAAATTATGGCACTAAGACCACAGGCTTTTTGGAGGATGAGTCACCTCTCAAGTGTCTTAATACTCCATCCACAGTGCCAGACCTCATTTGTGCCTCTTGACTAGAGACGAAGCTGTGGCCAGGGAGAAGTTGCAATGTGCAGCCTCGCAACGCGAAGCAGGCTCATTCTCCCACTGCCACTCTAGATTCTTCCTGAAGCAGATGCTGTAACTACATCTCTGAAGTGTTCCCTAAACCCTCTAGTAATTCTGCAGTCTGTGCACCTTAACTGCTTTGCTCTCTCCCAGGCAACTGGTAAGCTACTCCCTTGCTTCATCTACCTTCAATTTCTCCTCCACATCTGGAGCACTAATTCACAGACACAGCAAAAACAACAGGATTAGGAGTAATTCCACCAAGCAATCAGGAGAGGTCAAAGTGCTGGGCATCAGCTGTCACTCCCAGACTGCACTGACACCCGAGCAGGAACCCACTGGGAGCCGATACCATCTACTGCCCCAAGCAGCTCCAGACCAGAGGGTCAAACACTCTCCAGTGATCAAAGGCAAAGGTTCAACAGAAATGCCTGACTGAGCTGCCTGCATCACACTCGGAATTTTCCTTGTAGTTGATACCTATCTGTGCAATGCAAAATATGCCCTGGCATAGGCAAAGGTTGGGAAAGGTCCTCTTCCTGGCTAATTTAATTCCATACTCCCTAGTATTTTATGGATCTCCCTTCTTATACACAATCATTGTACATCACATACTAAGAATGAATACATGCTTCACATCTTGAGAATAGCAGGTTTACTTGGTAAATGTACTGCATTTATAGTGCAAATGTTCCTTAATGCATCAGCTGTGAAACTGCATCCTCAAAGGCCTTTGTCCAGAAGTCCTCAAAACCCAAGTACTACCAACATCATACATGTGAAATTACGGTTTTTGTAGTCCAATGACTACTTCCTTGAAGTTGACAGCTAAAAATTTTGATAGCACCATTTGTGCACATCACCTGACAGTACTGTCTCTTTATTTATGTCAGACCTCTGCATTTCACAGAATCATAGAATATCCTGAGTTGGAAGGGACCCACAAGGATCATTGCAATCCAACTCCTGGCCCTGCACAGCATCATCCCAAGAATCACACCATGTGCCTGAGAGTATTGTCCAAACACTTCCTGAACTCTGTCAGGCTTGGTGCTGTGACCACTGCCCTGGGGAGCTGTTCCAGTGCCCAACCAGAAAAGGTGAAAAAACCTCTATTCTAATATCCAACCTAAACTTCCCGACACAACTTCAGGCCATTCCCTTGGGTCCTGACTGATTGTGCTGCTTTAGCAAGCACCTAAAGCTTCAAAATTTGCTACTGCCAGTTGTGGCAACCAAACTCACCAGGATGAAGGTGTGGGGGAACAAAAAACCCAAAAAACCCTCCAAATACAACAAAACCCTTTCTTGTCAACACCTGTCACTGACTGTTCTAAAAGGCATCTTTCTACTGCTGACTTTCAAATGTAAGAAAAGATTTTTAAGGAAACTTGAAGCTTTTTACTAGGCTAGTCCAAATACACACTACCTGAATTCTGTCAGTCTGTGGCCTGAAGCAGTACTCAAGTGTCTACTGTGCTGCATTTCTTATTTCAGAACCTGATCCAGAGAGACACAAAACAGCACGAGGCAACCTGTGGAAACATCCAAGCAATCACAATAGCAGGAATGATAGGGTGGAAATCAAGGAGCTGATAATGATCTTCTCACTCGGGGCAGCTGCAAACCCATGAACCTACAAATCAACCATTTCCCATTCATCTCTAAAACAGCTCTTCACAAAAAATTGCTATTTTGACAACATTTTTTACCTCCACACAAGCTTCTCTATTTGTTAAAGCTAAACCTGAGGCAGAAATTATAAGACCACATCCACAGCCCTTGTGCACTTGCCACAAGAACAACAGCAAACTGAGAAGACCACCCCAAAGGATGATCTTATGATGCACATGTACAGGAAGTCAGTTAAAAGACTGTTAATACTTTACTGGTTTTGTTGTGTTTGGTTTTTTTTAAAGCAGGTTAGCAAGCTCCCAGGGGAGCCCACTAACCTAAAATTAAAAACTGAATAAAACAATGTTTTGGAAAGAGAATTTCTCCTTTATGCCCCAAGTTGATGAACTGTCTATACTTCCTTCATCTCTGGAGAAATTTCTGATTTCTTTATCTCCCTTAACTTCTGCTTATACCCCTACATTAAGGTGCTTTGCTTCTAGGGGCTTCACATCAACTTCCAGCAGCTTCAGCTGATTTACCCAGGGCATGCTCAGTCAGACAATGAGATGAAGATCCTGTAAGCTTCGGGTTTTGCTGCTACAGGAAAAGGAAATCCCCATGATTTCACCACACAGTAATAAAAGCCAAGAGAATTTAAATTAATCTGGAAATAAACTAACACATTCTAGTCTCTCTAATGTACCTTTGCTGGGTCTTCTTCATGAAGTCTACACTGTAACATTCCTTCAATATATACAGCACACACAGGGCTGTGTATGTGTTTACATACAGCAGCAAACCAAAAGTTTAGAAGATGCACACAAGCCAGGACCTGTTTAGGCAAGTTTCCTGAAGCATTTGACAATAGAAGGATGTTTCCACCATGCAAGTGAACCTTTACAAACTTTACTCCCAAAAACCAAGTTCATTTTTGAAAATGAGTAATTACTAGAAAAATCTTTAAGCACCTGAATGACCAAAAAAACCCAGTCAATTCACTTTTTCCTCTCCTAGTCTCGAGAACTAATTATTTTTCAATATTTTTATTATTGCCATAGTAGCCAATTACCCTATCCACCTCCAGAGAAAAACAGGCAAGCAGAGATTTTTTTTTCCACCTAAATTGCATCTCTCTGCTTACTAAGGAAAATCTCAGAAACAATCTTAAGCACAGCATTAGAGACCGCTGCCTTCTGACTACCTCTCAACAAAGAAAGCACACAGGTAATAAAAGTTACGCAGTAAAAATTCTGCATCCAAACCGTAATAGCTCCCAGATGAAAAAAATCAGAAACTTCAGTATTTGTGCAGGGAAATGCAGCTTTCAATAGTGTACCTCTCTTTTCACAAGAGGAGGCAGGAAAAAAAAAGCCCTTGGCAGGTAGGAATTGGGGCACTTGGACAAGCCCAAGTAATCAGCACCAGCTGTCAGCAGCCGCAGTAATTCTCACATCCTGTTTCCATACCATCTTTGTAATTCCCACGGAGATGAGGCACAGGAGCCTTAATGTGATGCTGGGTCCAGATGAGAAGGCTCCCAATGGGGCCAAAAGGGGAAAAGCCATGTGAAGAAGCGCTGCAGTGCAGGGTAGACCCATCATAACCATCCTGCTCCCACCCCCCAGGCTCAGTCCTTCTGCCAGCTCCCAGCAAGGCTTGCGTTTTATCGGATCTGTTTGCTCTCCAACCTAAGCTAAGGGCAAAGACTGGAGATAAATGTGAAAAGCATTTCTGGCTCACTGCAGCCATCAGAAAACGGTGCTGTTACACTTGTTTATTTTAAGTCTTGTGATCTTTCTGGCTGGCATGGCACTGAAAGCTGTAACCACATTAACACATACCAGAGGAAGGAAGTGTTTCACTGGTAGATGTCCAAGCATTTTAACCTGGACGCTCAGAGGAAACAAAATGCATATTTAAAATAAAATCTGCAATGCTATTTACCCAACCCTTCAAAATACAGAAGGCCTGATATTAACAGAAACAGCAGAGTTGAGACTACAGTTCTGAAGAGCATTATTATTTATGTGATTTCAAGACATAAAGGCAGAATATTTATTGTTCCACAGCAACACATTAATAAACCTTTGGCTTTGAATCTCCTTTACCCCCTTCCTTGTCTTGGTACAAATTGACCCTCCAAGACTATTTACCTTTACAAATTTCATAATGGAAAACTGTCCCCTGCCTTTAAGAAATAAATTCCAAACTATACAACAAAACAGGATTAATAAATGGATTTTTTTTGAGTGTATGATGAGAAGAGAATGAGAAGAGAATTCATCTTAGAGACAGAATTAGGTGAAAGAGATGCAGGAAAGGTATTTTGTGCTTGCATACACTGAGCACAGTTTTGGTTTTGCTAATAAATCAGTATTAACATTAAGTTGAGAGAATTGTAAGCCACAAGTAATAAAAAACTACTTAACATGCAGGAGAAAAAAGTAATTTTTAGTAGTCTGCCCAAATACACTTTGGTATTTCCTAAAGCAAAAGCCAAAATGAGTTTCAATACATTTGTCTCCATTTGAGTTCAGCTTACCTTTGCTCTTGTGGATGCTCTTCCACATCCTCCTCCGAATCAGCCTAACAAACAGAGAAAACACTGTGTAAGAATCCCAGAACTGCACCATGCTACACTGGACATACATACCACTTGTAACTCCTTCACACATGGATTCTCACATGACTTGTTTGCAAAACAAATTCAGAAATCTACAATTCCTACAACCCCTTTATAAGTCAAGTAATGTGGCTGATGGACATCCCATTTGAGGTTTCAGCTCATCTTGCAAAGATGAAGGGTGACATAATGTGGCTACTCCGCTGCTTCTTCCCAAATGCCAACTGAACTGACTCATTTTCCATTTATGCAAATGCTTCCATACAAAATCTGCTCACATAGAATTTCACTCTAAAGCCATCAATTTCCCTCAAACTACAGGAAGATTATTTCTACCACTTTCAAATTATTTGCCCCCATCGGTAAACTCCAGTAGCCAGTACCTGAGGAAATAGGATGCAGAATGCCATGAAATCCAGATCACCTGTCAATGCCAAAAGCAGAGGCAAAGTACCACATTCCAGCTGGCACGGTGAGGTCCCAAACCCAGACCTTATCACTGATGAGCAGCATGTACAGAAAGCAGAGAGAGCAGAAGCTCTGAACACACATCATCTTAGCTCAATTGCTGGACTCAGGTAATTTTCAAGACAGGCAGCTGAACTGAGTCAGCTTGCAGTTCACTACAAACCACTTTGAGCTGTCTACAGAAATGAACTCAAGTGTTGCTTCAATGAGCTCCCTGCAGGAAATCCATTTAAAACAAGGAGGTAGCTACTCTGAACTGGTCAAAATCTCTAGGAAAGCTTTAGGTACAACTCAAAATGAAGTGTGTTACAGCCACTCAACCCCTGCTGATGAAACCAGGGACAACTTTAGGGAGATTAACATTTTTCAGGAAGGGGTCACAATCATCCCTCCAGAAACAGCTGGTGAGTATTCCCAGCTTCTGCAGGTGATGGTTCTACAAGACACAAACTCCTGACCTTAGCAATGAAAAGTTAAGGGGAAAAAATGTTTTAAAATTAAAAGACTGTACTTTCCACCACCCCTCCTACATGTTTCCCACATAAGCATATCACGGAACAGGCCCCAAGCTACCAGCTTTGACTTCAGCTCCTATTTTCACCACATACTGGAAAAAAAATATCACCTGTAAACACTAAACATCTTTCTACAGGCTTCAGATGTTTAAGCAGATCAGGCAGCCCTACCTGCCTACTGAATGGGACAGACAGCAGGATTTCTAAAGACCTGAGCTTCATGAAGTAAGGAAAAATGACAACACTATGGCAACAAATATGATTAATGTTGACATTAGTGCTAATAATTAACGTTATTGTGCCTAAAATAATGACCTTATGGCTAATATTAACATAGACCTTGCCAAAAGCTACCAGATGCATCTGAACTTCCATCTTTTGTCACAAGCAGCTCATGGAAGAGAAGCAGCAGAGCCTCCACCATAACATAACCAAATCTGGAACTAGACTGACAGGGAAGTACGAGTTAATTTGAGAACATGACAATCTTTTTATGTGCCTGCCCTGAGGTTGGAGACACTGTGCTAATTGTCCAGAATCTGCAGCACACTACAAAGCTCCTCAGCACAGATCTACTTAGAGGTCCCAGCACCTGGCCCCCATGAAGACCCAGCCATCTCCTCTAGAGGCCTTGCTAAGCCTTGCTGTTAAGACTCCACCAGGATGGCACGATACAAACCCATTATGTTTTCCAGCTTCTCCTAGCTCCTTTTGTACTTCTAGGACCTCAGTGCAATACCAAGCAGAACTAGAGGACTCCTTACCCACCTTCTTCAGAAACAGCTCCTCTGCAATAGCCAGCTAGCAAGCTATCCTCATTTTAAATGGCTTAGTTCCTTCTTTAAACAGCTTAGCATCTGTCAGGCATCAGAAACCTGGGTCTCTGTCATTACACAGTGCTCACCCTTAACACTAGCCACCTTAACATTTCTCCACTTTTCCTCAACCAACAATGAAGCAAATTACCCAACCTACAGTGCAGCCACAGCACATCTCAACTGTGCAAGGAAAAAAAAATACTAAAAAACACCCTCAACTCTGATCCCACACAGACCCCCATGTCCAGCTTTCTCCTATCTTCACTCCTCTGTGTGCCACAGGCTACACATACTTGTAGGCTTACACTGAGGATTTACAACAAAAAATATCACAAAAACAAACAAAACAAAACAAAAACCCAAGAGAAAAATAGCATTCTCAAACTATAGCACTACAGGGGAAACCTGTAGGGAAGGGAACACCTGCTGAAAGTTAAACTGCAGGTCCCACCAGTCTATCCATGAAAAGAAAAAAAACCCCTTCCTCCAAACTTTATCCTGAATATGGGGCAGGTGCTTATCTTGTGCTGGAAAGCCCTTGAAAGCGCCCCTCTTGTATCACACAAGTCTCAAGAGCCTGGGCTGACAGCTACTGCATAATCTGCATGGCCAACCAGCCCCAAGTCCTATCAGCACCATCCAGAAGCTCAGCTGGGAGTCTGGAGGAGCCTTTTAACAGCCCCAAGAGGAACACAATTCCCACCCCAAGTCTGTCTCAGACTTTCACACAAATTGTGTGTCTTCAGACAAACCCTGCTTTGAAGTAAGTGACTCTGTACATTTAATTTGTGCGCAGCTGATGGGATCGTTAATGATACACTGCAGTGCCACGTATCTCTGATGAATATATGTAAGATCAAGGTCTTCATCAGCTTTCGAAACCAGTAGAACAATTAACCTTATTAGCCCCTGAGCTGCACTGAAGAACAGAAACTGAAGACACATTGCTACTACTTGGGAGAAGAAAAAATAAAAAAATCTTTCAGACCCAAGCAGAACCGCGTAAGCGAAAACCCAGGCAGCAGCTCTGTATTTGTCAGTGTCTATAACAACCATGATACAGTAAATGCTGCAGTATCTTTCTCTAAAATTCAAGAATCTGAAACATTGTCACAGTAAAGTAAAACAAATCACTGTAACCTCCTTAGTATCTGCAAGCAAACTGAAACATTCACAAGGTGTTCCTCTAATGAAACATCTCGCTTGCCTCCTACATGTACAGGAGCAGTAGAAAACCCATCACATCAGTCAAACATAGCACTGACACCAAATTAAAGTTTGGTATACACTGCCTTTGATGACTTACTGTCATTTTCAATTGTGATAACAAGAACTACAACTTAACCTTCATTATGCCATTTTAGGGTAGTTCCTCCCTCTAAACTGAAGGGGCTGAAGGGAAGTGCTCTGCAGCTACCCAACCCGCCTGCCCCTGCCTGCAGATGCTCCCAGTAACCACCTACAAGGCTTCTGACAGAAAGAAATATGCAACTATGACTCTCTGACACCTCTTTTAAGTCGTGTAGGCTGTGAACAATTGTCATTTGTGCTTCTTTCATATACTCGTGGAAACAACTGGCCTGATACCCGCACTGTGCTTTTCCTTGTCCTCTCTCCTCTCCTTCTCAGCAAACATTAAACATAACTAACTGCCTTTCAGCTTTGCACTGAAGTGCTACAACCTAGCTGTTAATACTTGGAGCTTTTTCAGCCTTTAGCAGTGAATGGCTTGGGTGTCAAGTCTTACATAAAGGAGCTTTTCTCCCAAGCATTTTACTTAAGTATGTATTAACAAGTTACAAACAAACATGCAAAACCACAAAATTATAAGGGGTCTGAATAAAAACCACAACTGCTCTAATCAAGTCTCTCACACTCGAGGTTTTCCATGTCAAAAATCCTACTGGTTTCAAAGAAAAACCAGGCTGCCCATCCCAGGGACAATTGCTATGAAAGGCAGGTTAAGGGCAAGGAGAAGGAGAGCAAGGTCCACAGTGGGTGCTCTGTGGTTACCTCACACTTCACACCGCCTTCAACAAGAAAGAAGAAACGGGCACAAGGGAATACAGCCACCACATCCGACAGGGAAAACCAGCTGGTCTCAGAGCTTAAAAGGGAATCCAGGAAGAAACAATAAAATGCTGGAGGAAGCAGCAGACTGGTGGAAGACAGTCAGCAGGCTAGACACAGCCAGATCCCCCTCAGCCCCAGCGTGCGAGCCCATGCACACCCTCACCAACTGCAATGCTCCGGGCACCCTTCGGGCTCAGCTGCAGAGCAGGAGCAGTAGGTGAGCCATCCCTAAACAGCTCTGCAGGCTTCAGAGGAAGCCAAAATCAAAAGCTCCCAAACATGAGGGGGGGTGAAAAAAGGAAAAGCGCAAATATGTATAAGAGGGAAGCTGGGAGGGGGGCATGTGAGAAGCACAAACAATGAAAGGGAAGCAAGAGGAAACAGAAGGTAGAACGACCGAGCAGGGTGGAGGCGTGGGGGCCCTGGGCGGCTGTGCTCCAGCGTGCAAATTCATGCAGTTCACGTAGACAAAGCCATGAAAGGCCTAGAAAGCAACTACAAATATTAAAACTCTTTGTTTCCCCTCCCTCACCCCTTAACACGATGTCTTTATTCGCTATGTGCCCCTGGAACAAAAGCATGTGCAGGCAGCCGGATGGCTGAATGGGTTACCAATCCATCCAACTTTCATCCTCAAATTCTGCAGGCAGCAAGGAATGCTCAAAACTGCTCTGTCACAGGCAGGCAGCTGATGATGCATGGAAAATAAGATAATAGTGTAAAGCCATGATAGAAAGAGAAAAACATCCATCAGACAGCATTGGTAACCCGCCAGAAACAGGCTAAAGGGCTGGCAGACAGGGCAACCTAATCCACTTTCCTGCTGAGAGTGGTGGGAGGGAGGTGCTTTGGCAGAGATATGCACAGTTCCTTCCCTGGATTTTTCACTTCTGCAGGTGAAATCTTCATTGGTTCCACACTCCCTCCAAAAAGAAGCAGGAAAAACAAAACCAAGGGACCAGAACAATCCTATTCCCAAAGTCTTCACCAATACCCATCTTCAAACATGGGAATGAAGCAACTCTTGGATATTCCCCACCAAACAACATTGATTATCCACTCAAAAGCAAGGAAGTTCTTCCTCTTACTAGACCCGCACCATTGCATTACCACTGCTGTGATACATGAACACTGAGCAACAGCCCTTATCAAGCCTTTAACCAAGAAAGTCTATTCTTTCAAGAAAGAGAACATGGAAAACCTCCTTGGAGCAGCAGCAGGTCAGACCATTTTTTTAAGTGAAATGTGATCAACAAGCAATACACCTCTTGCAAGTTTCAGCATCTCTCTAACAAAGGGCAGTCAGATGTTAAACAGATGTAGCGATTTTCTAGTTCTCAGGAACTGACCTGGCTTCTCCACTGATGCCCCTCACCAACCTGAAGAGTCACCCAGGAGGGAAATGATGCTGAAATGCCTTCAGGACCTCACAGACACTGCAGGGGATTGTGGCTGGATGGGCAACCCTAGACTCCTCGGGCATCCAGGAAAAAGCCATGACCAGCCATTGCAGACCAGTGCCACCAGTCCATAAAACAGGTGTTGGAAGGGTCTCCCACCACAACTGAAGAGACTAAGGGAGGGCTTCTTTCCTCCTCAACACAACAATTGGAAAAGGTAGTTTCAAATGTGGCCACAGTGCCCAAGCCCAACAGGGGCTGGATAAAGCCCAAATCCACGCGGACACATAAGATGAAGCAACAGGGCTGGGCCTGTAACCAAATTTTGGTCATTAAATCTGTTTGAGGAACCCGGGCCCCTCTGTTCAGCTTGAGTAGTCACTGATGCATCAGATGCTGCTGCGGTCCTCAAGCTCAGAGGGGAAAACCATGCAAACCAGTCAATGCACCACTAGTACTCAGAGAGTAGCTCATCTGACTTTTAACTTCCTAAATCAGCACAAGCCTATTGCGATTTACCTCTCACTCTGTCACAACTGAAGCCAGAAGACTTTTTTCTTTCCTGCATACCTAACATAGCCTCTACAGAAACAATGGAGGAGCAGCAGCCTCAGCTTTGTCTTCACTGCTGCAAAGACTCAGCAAGACCATGTGCTCAACTATGCCAAGTTCATGGGTCATTCATGCCTAGCTTTTCCTTAGCCAAGCTAAAGCTTATTTTTATGAGGATGCTCAAGAACACACCGTTTTCCAAGAGGACCTAATCTCCTCAGGAAGTAAACATCACGTCATCATCACTCAATGGCAGCTTCGCTATGAGAAGCAACTATAAACGACTACATGACACAGTTCCACATCTAATGCATCTTAATGTCTTCAATATAAAGAATGCAGACGCAAAAGGCTGAGTTCCCCAAGCATCTCTGCACAGCCACTCTATACCTTCCCTTAGCTACTATCACATCCACACGAGGCAAAATCTCAATAGCACAATAAATGTATCTTATAAAACTATCTGGACATACAATAGATAATACTTTCATAACACCACAGTACAAAATGCTGGGTTCTGGTAAGCAGCACCAATTGTTAGCTAGCTAAGAAACAGCACTTCTGCTATTTTTCCTTATATTAATGGGTGTCAACGGCTGAGCACGAAACAGAGAATGATATATGGGCTTAAGACAAATAAATTACTCACTTCTGCCCCTCATATAAGACGATGTCCCTAAGGACTGCTTCTTCCCGTTTATGAGCCTGGTGCCTTGAAGTCTAGAAGGCCTAGCTCAACATATGGCAGAGTCCGTCAGTGCAAGTTAAATGACTGCCTCAAATGCCATAAACTCCAGACCCCGCTCCCAGCGCCCCCCTCGCTCAGCGGCTCCGCCGGGCATTATACCATATTGGCTCCTCTCAACAACACAGAATTTATCAAATCTTGCTAGCGCCCAACGAGAGCGGCTAAACAAGACAAAA
>VXAC01000337.1:2312323-2425766 GCA_013399225.1 Rhipidura dahli | reverse complement strand
CAGAAGGGGAAGCTTTTCCTCCCAGGTAAGGCTACAAATGACTTCTGTAATCATGAGAATGGATATTTGGGCTCCTCCAGACTGAAACACGTGCACCTCTTGGCCTCGGTTGCTCAGCAGGATACCCGAGAGCCCCGTGTCTAACAGCAGTCATTGCCCCTTCTTCTCTCGGCCAGCTTGGCGGGTGCCGGCCCCAGCTCGCCCAGGGAGGCTTTGCCTCGCTCCGCAGCCTGGCGGGGCTGCGCTGCTCCTCCTCGCCCACAGCGCTGCGTGCAGCGAGCAGGCATGTGCCACGCAGCCCCGCTCCCTGCTCCTTAGGCAGCTTGGGGATCCCTAGCACCACATCCCTCACCGTCCGCTTGTGTGCACATCGGCGCCGCCAGCAGCCGCTTTCCAACTGCATCCGACCTACATTTGCCGTCTCCTCGCTGCCACAGCTCCGTTTCATTTAGAGCAACCTTGCTCCCCTAGTCTGACTGCAGACCCATGGCTGAGAAGGAGCTCGGTGTGAATGGGGAAACAAAGGCTGCCGGCAAGTCCCTGCCGGCCTTCTTTGATGGGCTACCACGGTACTTTTCTGTTCCTCACAAAGTACTGACTAATCTGGAGCGAATAGATTCACCCCACTCATCCGGCAAAGCAAACAACTGCTAAAATATTTGGATTAGGAACTTGTTGGACGATGCACTGGGAGGGCATTGTCCCGCCTGTGAATCTGGTGTGGTGGTGCAGCACCCCCTGCTATCTGCAGAGGTGACAATGCTCTTCAAAGCTCATAGACCTATTGATGATACTGTTTTCCAGATACAGAAGATTTTTTGAGGCTGTAGACATACTTACTATTCATGCAAAACAAACCCCTGTGCTGTCATACTTAAAATCTTTGGCTTATTTTTTCAGTAGTAGGATGTGCTGCTGAAATATTTATTTTTACTGTTTGCCTTGCCCTTGAACTACAAGGAAAAGGAGCTGAGTTTTACCTACAGCAGTTTGCAGATACTGCTGTAAACTTCTGCAAATCATAAAGCACACAGAAATTAATCCAGCCCTAAATGCCATTACAAATCCCCATTATTTGCAGCATGGGAATAGCTACTTGCCTTTCAAAAGAGATGTGAGACTTTACAGAAACACTAGGCAAAATTAATTTCTGGGGGAACTGAGCCCAGCAGAAGTCTTTCTAGTTGAACTATCATTTGCAGCCATGTATTGCACCATACCCAGCCAATGCTTAACATAATTTGAGCATATTTAGTTATTTCCATTAGGGGCTATTTGAGAGACAGTACACACTGAAGGTGACATATTTTTCTTTTAAAAGCCCCAGGGAAATAGTCAGCTCACTCTGGAGTGTTACCTTCACCTTGCTATCCCCAGCCAGGAAATCGGCACTGACAAGCCCCATCGGCATGAGTTGAAGTACGCCCACCCTGGGGTCTGCATCAGGCTCCAGTGGAGCTCAGGGCCTCTCCTCACCCTCCCAAGAGGCCTCTCTCCCTTGCCAAGTTCTTCTTTATCAACCTCATGGCTATACATCCCCACACCCACTCCACACACCCCAGGCCAGCCTTATCAGCAAGTGCAGCAGTCCCCCCCGATAAGGTTACAAATCCCAAAGAGAGATGGAGAGGTGATAACGCCATGGCTTGGGTCATCTCCTCACCCAGCTGGCTCATTCCTCCCCAAAGGGGCAGCCTTTCCCCCAACACCCACTGCTGGGTGACCAGACAGATCACCGGGGGTTCAGTCCCACACAAGGAAAGCCAGGTCCTTCAAACATGTGCTCCCCAAAGACCGCCTCATGGGTGAATGCACATGGAGGGGACAAAAATGAGTGACAGAGGACCTGGCAGGGTACAGCCATAAACGTCTGCTTGGTTCCCCGCGTGACAGCTGAAGATAAGCAGCTCTCCTTTCTCTCCCTGGCATTTGCCCCGCTGCCTTGCTGAGCCAGGCAGCGTTCTGGGAGCAGGCACTTTCCCTCCACCTCAATGTTTGTGTAACTCCCAGCAGAGTGGGGCTGCAATCTCCGCCGGGGCCCCTCTGCATCATTAGAATAATAAAACAGTACGGGAACAAGAGTTTCTCTCTGCCTTCTGGTGACAATTATTGTCATGTGCTCTACCATTGCACGCTCCCCCCCCAAACGCCCCCCCCCCCATTCCTAGCAAAGATTCCTAGCAAAGATGGTGAGTGCAGCTCGAGCTGGGCTGAGCCTAATTCTTTTAAAGACTAATTCAGCCTGATAAGAGTGCCTGGGACAAAGCCTGCCCTGAGAGTGTAATTAAAGAAGTACAAATTGTTTCTAAAACCACACGCTGGCAGAATTTTTACCATTAATGACCAGTTGTCACTGCTGGGGCTTGTCAGGGAGGAATTGCTCTCAACGCACCCGATCTGGGTCAGCAGCCCATCCATCGCCTCTCTGAGGATGGGAAAGTGAACAGGCACTGCCCCAATAAGCTGATAATGACACCGTACGCATTACTGCAGAAAACAAACATCTTGTTTCTAAGCACAATTTTTGCCAGCTCGCTTTGACTTTCTAGGCTGTGATTAAACATAGAAAAATAGGGTGCTTACCTGGCCTACTTTTTTTCATCTTCCTTCTTCTCATACATTTTTGATGGAAAAAATCTGCATGGTAAAACATCTGTACGATCACAGAATAGGCTTGATGAATGTAGGATAATATTAAGCTATTTTAATGGTGCAACTTCTGAAATATTGGCAAGAAAAATAGCATGCTTAAGTGATCTATTTAAAAAAAAAGCTGCTTGCTCTGGAATCTCAAGTATACATATATATATGTATATCTCCCAAACTCCTCTGTGTACTGAAGAAGAAAGGATAGTAAATATTTTTATTTTAAAAAGCAATGTTACCACTGCGGTATCAATCAAATGCTAGGTAATTAAAAAAATATGCTGACATGCTCTGTCCTTTCCTTGCCCTGCTCTGCCTACATTTTTTAGCACATACAGTGCATCCACTTGAAAGCGTGGTGGATCCTTGCACACAGCAGGATTTTGCAGTCTCCTGCGGGACCCACCATGTTACAATAGCGTTCAAAGCTTTATAAGCTTCATTTAGTTTCAGCAAGCCTGTTGGAGCATTGTCTGTGCTTAAAGAGGCATTTAAAACTAAAGCGAAGCTTTGAAAGCTTCAGAGACAATGACGCTGGACTCCCTAAACCCATGAGTTCACTGCACGGTTTGAAGTGATGGCATCATGTAGGAAACATGACATGCTGCTCTGGGAGCCTGGCAGTACCTAGGCACAAAAGCGAGGGGTGAAAGCAAAATCTGGGGCACACATCAAGTTTCTACCACTGAAGGTCACGCCTGGACCAAGGGGAAGAAGAGCATTCTACATTTTTTCCTGCCTTTGAGATTTGTACCTATGCATATTCACTCTCTCGTTCCGTAATGACTTCTAAGCCACTGCTATGTGTGTCTCTAAGCTGCTATGAATAAAAGAAAACATCAGCCAGAGCACACACAATAAAAACAAGGGGGGATGCAGCAGCTATGCCCAGCTTTTGGTCTAAGTGATTTGCACCTCCCTGGATAGTACAAAAGGCAGCATTTAATGCAGAACTACGCTACCTACAAGCTGAGGGAAAGAGCAATAAAACAGCCATCAGTAAAACCATGGTTTGCCAAACAGGCACTCATTTTTCAGTGTACAACCCTGCTTGTCACCATTTCTAGGCAAGGGCATGCAATTTGTTTAAACACAGTGAGAAACTGCATTGGTAACATCTCAAGGCAAAAGGAAAAGATCCTCGAGTCCCAAAAATGAGCATCCACCCTACCCATGGCACCTCACTTAGGTGGTGAAGGTTACAGGTATTCTGGGTTGCAGTGGCATGAAGTCCCTGCTCCCACCTTTGTCAGGCTTCCCTGGCAAAAACCCCAGTGTTCTTGATCACCAGGGAATATGACAAGGAGAGGGAGACCCACACAAAAATAGCAATGATCCATGTAAAACAGCACCTTGTGGATCAAGTCAGGTACAGGATGCCCGTAAGTAGATTGAAAGGACAGTCTGTAGCAAACAGGTATAATAAACACCAGCTTTGTAAAAAGCCATGGTGCCCGAGCAGGTTTAGAAATAAAACAGTAAAATAGGATTTCACAGCATGACAAATGCTGTTCAGTAAAAGCTGGGCACACCTTGGCAGCACTTGGAGAGCCATGTCATGTCTTGCAGGCACCATCTCATTCGTAAGACCACAGTGTTTCACTGGGGCATCGCTGCAGGCAAAGCTCAGTGGGCTGGAAAAGGACATGGCATGAGCCATGGCAGTTACCATGTGCTTAATTTTCAATTTTGATAGCTGTAGAAGATTTTAATGGGGGTAAAATATAGTCTTCTTTAACCTCAGTCCTCAGCCCAGTGGAGCCGTTTTTCACTGCTCCTGAAAATAATGAACATAAGCTAGTTGGAGGCAGATAATGGGCACGGGAAATTTGAGCTCAAAGGGTTGAAGCCTGGTCAAAGTGTAAAGCAATCAGAATCAGTTTAGTACCACAGCATGTCAGAAAAAAACCGTAGCTGTCAAGAATGCAGCATTTCCACATGTGTGCAGATGCTCTTGAGGGAGGAAGATGCACTAATGACATTGAAAAAACATAGCACAAAAGTAAAACACGTTTCAAAATACACCCAAATTGGAAACACTACTGTTAGGAGCTTACTAAAACACAGTAAAATATTGATGTAGCTCTTTTTTTTAAGTCCTGAAGTGTTACTACAACAAAAATAAACATGCTGATGAAATATAAGAAAACAGCAATGCCAAACTCCTGGAGAAGTGAATGGCAAATTTGCCAGAGCTGTGCTTCCAAAACTAGCTGTGCAGCCCAGGATCCAATGTTAATGGGTCACAGATGTTCCCCTTTTACAAAAAGAAGTTGAATGTGTTTATTTCTTTCATGGTGCCGGCCAGAGGGCAGTTAGGGGAGCAATTGGAAACCTGTGAGTTGCAGTTACTTGATTGAATAATCTGTTTGGAAAAAAAGATGTTGCCGTGCAAAATTATCCTCCCCCCTCCACCACCTCCCTGCCAGTTTTGACAGCACATAAGAGTTTCACTTCCATCCAAAACTGAGAGGGAAATTTAGGTAACCCAGAACTACATAATGTGCAGAGTCTGTGAAGTACCAGGGATTTTTCATGCCACAGCCCTAAGGCCACCTCTTTTTTTACTCCAGGAAAGAACCCAGGGCTCTGGTTGCTGCCCAGCTCGGTGCCAGGACATCAGGATGCAGGCGCAGGTCAGGCTCTCCAGCTGGAGCCAGGTTCCCTGCCTGCTGTGTGAGTTGCCATGAGGAGGGATCACCTCTGGGCATGGCCTGACTTCTCAGCTCACCTATCTGCAGACAACTTGTGTGGCTGCAGCCCACCAGTTTCTCACCAAGTGCCCTCCCCCAGTACCCAGCTCTTTCCTCCTTTAAGGAAAAGAAAAGCCACGGTATAACAAAGGAGAAAATAAATCCCTCCCTGAGGACAAGAGGTGCTCTTACAAAGCCTTCCTGACCACCCCAAAGCACTGGCATTTAACAGCACTCACATCAGGGCTGGTTTTAATGTGGGATGAGGAGAAGCACTGCCTTGCACCCAGGCTGCATGGGAAGCAGTGGCGTGGGTGACAGGATACTTAGAGCAGTACAACTCAAAAAACATGGGGAGAAAAAAGCCTGTGGTTCCCATACTCAGCCCACAGCATGAAGAGTCCTTTCTGGATTCTTACACCACAGAGCAGTAAAATCCTAGGCAGGAGTTGAGCATCTCATGGCAGTCCTGCAATACAGGGTTCTGAAGTCCTCCCCATGGGCCCAGCTCCATCACCACTCAAGTCAAATGTCATGTGAGAATGCAGGATGCTTCTGCAGGGGTGGCAGGCATGGGTGCCCAGTTACAAAAAAGCTTTCCTCCAAGGCACAAAACATGCATGAAAACCCTCACCCTGCTGACCTGTAACTGAGTGGTGCCCACAGGACAGCTCAGCCAGGGGTGGGGAGGCAATGCCTTGGCCTGAGACAGAAGCCACATGACCCCCTCACCTGAAGTGGTCTGGTTGCTGAAGGAGTCTCTGCAGAAGCCCATGTCACATGCAGACCCCAGAGCACTGCAGAGAGCAGGGAAGCCCAGGCTGCTCTGGGAAGAGCTGAAAGAGCAATTTTTTTCTCTTTTTCTTATAGCCAAGAATCAGCCTAGATATCTATAACTTTCTAATCTACTTTCAAATGCTGCCTAGAAAAGCACTGCAGGAAAATCAGGTGATCTGGACATTTTGAAGACTTATTTTATTTCCCAGAGAGCAATTTTAGGCTTGTTCGTTTCTTTTCACGGAACATCTGCAACTCCCTGCAACTGTAATTGCTATCATTGTCTTTCCAAAATGACACTTGCACAGCCTCCTTCCAAATAATTGCAGGAACTTTTTGTTCATATTTTCACTGCACAGGTCTTCACCTCACAGCACCTCTGGCCTTTCCCCAGGGATGTGCAAGTGTTCAGCTGCTGTACTGACATCCCAAGGGCTGTGGCCCTTTGCTCACCAGCTATTCCCAGAGGCATGGCACTCGCAGCTGGACAGGAAGCAGCACAACTCCAGCACAGTTGGGATGAGAAGCCATGCACATTGTCAGCCACAGGAGCTGGGTGCCTCATTCTTCACCTACTGTGCCAAAAATGTGCTCTGCCAGGTGCCTGAAGGCCATGCAGGGTTGCTTTTCCAAACCTATTGTATCTGCTGAGTGACATTCAAATGAAACCCAACTACAGCGCTCTTCTACAGGCATGGATCAAACATCAGACCTCTGAAAGCAACACATCTGCCCTAGGAAATACATTCTGGTTATTGTAATGAATTACATTTTTACATCCTAAATCTGTTTAGTTTCCAGCAAGAAATCAGAAGATGGGTAACATGAAATATTTAGATTTTGCCATAACAGCCATCTGGTGGCTGGATAAATGCACAGGGATATGGACTTTCTTCAGCGTACTGAAGACAGCCCTACAAATAGGTTACAAATAATATGTTGTGTTTCTATGTAAGACTGTGACCCTTTTACCATTCAAAACCCCAGCTTTGCTCTTGGCTTTCTGAAGCATTATTCCTTATGCTGCTGACTGCACACTTGCACTTACATGTCTTCTTATTTTTTGGCTCAGTGGAGCAAGCAGTCAGCTTTTCCCTCATTCCTGAGGGATATCAGGTTACAACGAATGTTGTTCTGCTATTATATACTTACCCAGTGGCGTATTAAAAATGCATATTTTCCATTTGATTTTTCTCCTTGCCACAGTCAGGTTTAAGGCCACTTTTCTTCTCCCACTTGCTAGGTACTGTTAACAAGCTACTAGCTTATTCCCAGATGTAAAAAGGCAGGCAACAATACATGCCTTGTTTAACCCCAGCTGGGAATTCCCTGCACCAGTTCATTTAAACTAAGGAAATTTACAGTGCATCTGTGTAGCTAAACTACTTTTGAGTGTATTAATTTTTGGAGAAGTAGGAGAAAGATGTCCACACGGAGGCTGCCTGGTGATGGGACAGCCTCTTGCAGCTGTGTGCATGGCACATGCTCACAGTGCAGGTCCCAGAGGGTCCCAAGCCTCTGCTGGTGGGTGCCATGTCCCCCCTCTGCCCTGCCCCTGGGCCACCTGGGAGCCAGCTGGCAAGTGAGAGGCCATGGATCAGCACTGCTGCTGAAGCTCTGGGGCACCTTGAGGGCCCTGTCATGCGCAATTTTGTTCCAACTTTGAGATCAATTCAGTCATTAAAATTGAGCAACAAATTCAAAACATATACAGCCACAAATACAGTGCAGGCTTGTTAGAGCTGTGTGCTGGAGCCTGTGGGACAGGGAATTTCCTTGCCCACCACTAATATTGCTCAGTTTAGCAGTTTTACCTAAATCCCTGAAGAATAAAACCAGGATAGAATCCCACTGGGTGGTGTGACTCCCCACAGGCATTATCCAGCACTGCTCCAGCAGCCTGCACTGCCACGCAGCTGCCCAGAGCCCCACATCTGACATGAGGAGAAGCCGAAATGCCAAAGTGCCAACATCTGTCTATGTTTTCCTCTTGGCTGCTTCATGCTATGGAGGGGTGGTTCATCAACCCAAAATTCCCAGGCTGAGGTACTGCAAATACATGGGGTAGCCCGGGTAGCTTTCAAGCACATGGAGAAAGCCCAGTACCTCGTTCTCAGTTTCCAAGCACTTGAGGTCCAGCAGCACTTATGTGTGCACTCATCAGTACAATAAAAAACCCAATTGACTTTTTTATCTGGTTCACAATTAGGCTAAATACTTTGAATAATTAAGTAGAACTGATGCTAAGAATATTCCTTTACAGATATGCTAGAAACTGGTAGTATAAGAATCTCAAGAGGCAATTTAAGCGCTATCACGATTCTCTGAAACACCAAGGGGAGGGATGCAACTGTTTTTCCTACAGCAAAAAAGGGTGAAAGGTTCAGCCTGAAAATACATTTGTGGTCTGGTAATTGCCATGTGTAAAAAGCATAAACTAGAGGATTACACAGACAGAGAGGGACAGTAAATCATATGGATGTAAAAGCATGTTACCACTCAAGCTAGAAATATTGCTTAAAGGAATCACATTGTCTGTTGGCTTATTTTATTTGCTCTTAATTGAGCATATAAAGAAACAGATCACTACTCAATGCAGACTTTTGATTTGGTGCGTTGCTGCTTGGATTTGTCTGTGGCCATACAATTATGGATAATCAAAATCAATTAAATGTATTCACTAAGTAATCACCCTAGCAAGAGAAAATTTTAAAGAAAAGTCAAAAAAGTCTTAAGAAAAAAAATTCTGAATTTATGTATCTACATTCTAATATGACATACAATAGCAAAGACAGCCTGATATTTCTAAAAGGTCAATTTTTTTTTGTGCAAGTAACCAGAAAAACATGAAATAAGATGAAAAAAAACAGAATATTATATTCCCCACAATTCACAGTCCCAAGAACCAGAGGTTAAGAGTTTGCATGGATATACTCTAACTCCACCCACAAAAGGACTCATCTAGGTTTTACACTGCCTCATAAGTCTTCAGCTGGAGAGCTAGGCTATCTTCCTAGGCTTTATCCAAATCTAAGTATTCAATTCCATCCATTTGGGAAAAATTAAAGAGTTTCTTTTATTATACTTAGCATGATGAGCATGTGAAAACAGAAGATGCTTGATGCAACTTTCTCAAAGAAGAGTGGAAACTCACCTCTAAGTCTCTTGGGAAACACTCCCATTGCAATCAAGAGAATGTGGGAAAAAGCATAATGGACTAAACTTGAAACCTGGTTTGTTTCAATTTCTTCTTAAAGTAGCTGAAGGTTATGTGTCCATCTTTCAAAAGCATTAAATGTGGATAAGACTGATTCTCAAACTGGAAAAGGACATGAGACTACTGTTAACTCCAAAAACAAGTTATTCCAAAAAACCATAATCTGCTTTACTGCTGATCTCTGTTGAGACCTCAGATCCTGTCCAATGTATTTTGGGCTCTAGAAACAGTAGTAAACAAAATTATATTCATACAGTTTGCATATTCCTGCTGTTTTCAGAACCAGGCACAATTGCTCCTGCAGTAAAGGATGATTTACAATCCTGCTGTCTTTAACAACAGAAAACTTAAGTGGAAAAAACCCCTCAAAAATCTCCCTTTTCTATTTTAATCCATCTAGTAGCAAAGAGACCTGAGACTAACTCAGACAGCTCTTTAGGCTCCCAGTGATTTCAGTAAAACGTAGTCTCCTGAAAAGCTTTGAAGAGACACAGATGCCTGAATGCCTTCCATGGCATTTGGCACAGCTGTACTCTGAATCCCCAGGGATGTCCAAGCAGATGTTGAAATATACTCAATAACCTGCCTAGGGGCCAGGAGCAAAAGATGCTGTATTGTGTTTAAAGTGTGCCAGGAGACCTTCAGTTGAGCAACTGCACTGTAGGGTAAGATCTTTCCCTAAGTTTGCAGGTAAAACAGAGGTATAAGTAAAATGTAATTAATTTGAAGGAAAAAAAAATAGCAATACTTGTTTATAGTGCTTATGGAAAGATACGGCTGGCTCAGGCTGGTCCCTTCCATAGGCCAAGCTGCAATGCAACTGTACTTCAAGTGGCATTCAAAGCCACTTTTCCCACAAAAGCACATTTTCCACAAAAGCTTTTCAGTCTCGCAGCCACCTGATGCTGCAGAGAGGCTACTTTTCCCCACAGTGGGTTAAAGTTGCCTCTCGTGTCTTGTTTGACACTGCCAGCTGTTTCTACAGCAAGACATTACAACACACACAGAGTTCAAGGCTTGTTTGCCGAGTCTCTGCACCACTGACTTCTGGGCAATCACAAGTTTTCCTCAAGAGAAGCTCCACACTGTGGAGCTCTGCCTTGGCATCCAGTGCTCTGGCTGAAAGGCATCCTGGGGCCGAGATATAAATGCAAGGCAGCAATAAAAAGGGGAAGTTGAGATGCTCGATACCCAGCAGCATCCTGCATTACAGCCTGCCAGAGCCACTGCAGACAGCCCTCCAGCAAAGTTATTCTGTTTTCATAAAAATCAGGTGCAATTCAAGAAGCTTTAGCCAGAAGGTTAAGATGGAAGCTACATGCCAAGGAATTCTGGAGCACAAGCGTCACAGATTTTTTTTCCCTGAAGCTAAAAGTAATGATTTAAACTGAAAAGGCAGAAGGGAGTGGAAGAAAGAAATTGTAGGGGTGAAACCATGAGGACACTTGGTGGAGGTGAATGGAGATAAGAATCCCGATTCCCTAGAGGCAAAGAGGGTTCAAGCAAAAAGGGAATTTTACTAGGCTGAGCAGAGGATGCCTAAAAAGGAAATTATTTTCCTCCTTTTCATCGACAGAAAGATTGTTCCAGTGACAGTTACCATGGAAACAGATTTTGAGAATAACAAGAAAGCATTTATGGTACAGAGCTTATTTTAAAGGATGGTGAACCATCAGCATCCCATTCCCCTAACTGAACTGATTACCTGACCAGATGACCCACAGAACTGAAACAACACATTTTAAAGTGGCATGGAATGGCAGTTCTAAATGGAACAGTCACAGTTTCCTACTGCTGTGTTTCTATGACCTTCAAAGCTATGGGACTCAGAAGTTTCTCCCAGGACACAGCTTTAGCCAGGCTGACTGGCATCACATCCCTCAGCATGAGAAAGCCAGAGACAGGTGAACAT
The DNA here is from genome assembly GCA_013399225.1 of Rhipidura dahli. Classification (NCBI taxonomy): domain Eukaryota; kingdom Metazoa; phylum Chordata; class Aves; order Passeriformes; family Rhipiduridae; genus Rhipidura; species Rhipidura dahli. Next base: position 2,414,521 of record VXAC01000337.1, on the reverse strand, counting down.
CTCTGTTCAAGTTAGTTCATTCAGGCTGTCATTTTCTTCTGTGTCATTCAGTTCTACTGTGAAGGAGGTGGGTTTTTTTCCCCGGCAGACTGAAAATTCAGTTGTCAAATGCAAGGGCACATGGGACTGGCTGAATCTAGGAGGGCAGCACTACTGCTGCCTTTACAGTCACAGATTTCGCTCTTTTTTGTGGCTGCCGCACAGACTGGGGAAACTGAGAAATGCCTGCTACCCAAGGTAGGGGAGGGAGGAGGGACCCTTAGGGTCTCTCCCAACACCATGCTAAAATATTGACTTCACAGTAGAAGCCATGAGGCTTTTTTCTTCCACTCATCTTCAGTCTTTGGTCTGCTTTGCATTTATTTTATATTTTATTTGTAATGCTTCTCCTGCACTATGAAGGCTGAGGGATGAGAGGCTGGCCACTGACTGGAAAAGGGAGAAATACACGAACATGAGCTCTAAAATAAAGGGAATAATGTTCTACTGACAGAGTCACAAATATTTTTCATGCAAGGCTATCAAGAGATTTCCAGCTTCCCAGACAGGAGGCTGTTCTCTGCACACAAGCAGCCAAGGAGCAGTATCTCTGCTCACAGCCACCCGCAGCACTGGAGAACAACCTCGCTGCCCCAGCTCCCGGGCCAGCCTCTAACGGCTCAAACCCAAGATAAGATGACACCTGTCAGGTGGAGCAAAGACAAGAGGCAAACCTTCCAGGCTTGATGAGAAAATACAGTCACTTAATCAGATCTTGATGCTTTCTGAAGCACTCAGAAATCAAGCAAGCTGTAAGGACTCTATGGCACAAATGTTTCTTTTTCAAGAAGACTGAACCTTCTGAGAAGAATCATTCTCTGCTGGCTTCTTGGCAAAACTTCTTTCATTTTGGTAAAAGCTAAGGCCACATGTCCCACTGTCACTGCTGTTGTTTGTACGAGGGGTGACAGAACCGTGAAATTAGCAGTGGCACGGTGTATGAAACCAAAGCCTCTGAAATATGGAACCTTGAAAAAAATTACATGATGAAGTAGACAGCTCAACATCAAAGGGTTTCTTTCAGTAACTCCACCATACACCTGTAAGCCCGGTCCTCTGAATTTTTTTATTTTTAATTGTAAATTATTGCTTACACTATTGCATACTAATTTATGATGTAAAAGCACCTATAATAGAGTATGACTATTCACCACTCACCTGCCAAGAGAAGCATTTGTTAGGGTAAGTCTGTCAAAAATAAAGCTGTATAGAAGAGCACAGAAGGGAACTGCTATCAAAGGTGGATCTAAGCAAAGATCTTACTTGTGTTTTTTAAGCAGTGAACCCTCCTCCCTCTGGCCCTAATTCAGGATGGAGACATACTAGGCATCAACAGTAACAGTAAAAAGGCAAAAAAACCTTAGCAAAAACTCACTGCTATTGTTTTTTCTATCTGCTCCCTGTCAAAAGCTGGATGATGCAGCTGGCAAGCTGGTATAGAAAATCAAGTCAGGAATCAATATTTTCCATTTATGGTTTTCTGATTTGGGAAGTTGGTTCAGACAATGCCCACTCTGCTGGCTCAAGAACGACAAAGCAAAAGTCTAAAAAGAACCAAAAAGTTGACATTAAATTCCCTTTTTTTCATTTCACCACGTTCCTCTCCAGTTATCAGTCAAATTTGCATATCAGTAAAGGCTGTTTAACAGGAAATTCTCTCTGCTCCATTAACTAACATAAGCTTTAAAGAAAGAACAGGAATGAAAACACACAACCCCAAAATGCAGATTTAAATCATGCCTTCTTGAAGGAGCGAAGACGTATGTCCTACCCAGACATGCATAGTTCTCCTAGGTCTGTACAATCTTTTAATGATTTAAGCAATTAAATGACAAGAAAAGGGCTCCTGGACTTTTTTGTTGTTGAATAAAAAGACAGCTTCAACAATGTGATACCCAATTTTGAACGTAACATTTTAAATTGGAAGTTTTGATTGTGAATCTATTTTCATTTTTATCACCTCCAATCTAAGGTCAGAACAGTAAACCAGCACTTCTATAACAGCTTAACTTGAAAGTACCAGAAAAAGTTGATGGATTCCAAAGATGGATTTGAAGCTGCTTTGTTCAGTGTATCTGTTTGAAAAAAAATTACTCATTCACTGAATCTCTGATGGTAGTTACACCAAAAATGGAACACATCATCCAAGCTTCTTGCCTTTCACCAGATGGTACAGAGATTTGTGTTCTGGAGCACTTAGTATCATTTTCTTCAGTGTTACTTCTTACATATCCTTTTCAGACAGGTACAGCATCAACAGCCATGGGAATAACAAACAAGGTCTGCTGCAGAGCCTTTTGATTTTTTAATCACTGATCTCAGAAGCTGACTGACTTTTAAAAACACAGGGAAGAGCATATTGCCTAGAATCTATTTCAGGAGAGAAAAAAGCCCACAGAAGAATACAGTTTATTATGATTAATTGATGCCCATGGAAAAAAAAGTAATCAAAAAGCATTTCTGCCACTGGGAGTATGTCTTTGACCAAGTACAGCATAACAAGGCAAAAAATCTGATTCAATAGATAATTAATTTTTCTGAGAAACTGAAAACAAAGTATGAAAATTTGACTTTTATCTTCCTTAAAAAGTCCTCCAGAATGCTGAGATCAGCCAGAGGCATTACTTTGCATGGCTAGCAATGGTTATGCAAGAAAACATGATGTGATTGACTTTTTTACCCTCCCTTTTTTTTTTTCTTAACAGGAAAGAGAGAAAACATGATCATTTTTCCCACTGTAGACTGCAAAAATGAGAAAAAAGATTTTTTTAATCTCAGCATAAAAATCCCATCTCCAGAATTCCAGTGAGGTGCAGCCTGAAGGAAGGTGACATGATCAAAAGTGTCCAGGGAAATAGGGGGATCCCTGTATGAGACAGCTTCAGTATGCAGCTGGCAACTCAGGCCCTTTTTAATTTAAACACAACTTCTTCCACCACTGGCTTTCTCTAGAAGCCATAATTTTAACAGCTTTTCCTTCTGAGCTTCAGCAACAGCACAGCTGAAGTTCATCATCTCACCTGAAACATGGTGCCCCTCAGATGGGTTACAGGATTTAATTTAGCACTGGTTGCCAGTAAGGCCAGATCAGGAAGGTTTTTTGGAAACAAAAGGATGGAGTATATTTTAAAACTAAGTTTTTCATATGGAAAGGCTCATTGTTTCTCAGAATAACTTGTGTTTTCATCAAATACTGGAAATGGGAAATGGCCCAGCAGGTTTTGTTTGAAAACTGTTCTTTATAAATACTTCAGCAGGAACTTTTTATTTTCTAACTGTAAAGAAAACTTTTCTAACTAGGTTAGGTATGACCCCCACATAGCATCAAAACTGTTCATTCGTTTGTGAGGCTTTGTAAGAGAGTCTGAAGCGACCCTGAGAAGTTCAGTGGTGCTTGTGGTGGTGTTCACAGATCTCTTTGCCCCCTGGTCTTCCTGCCATGGAACCTTCCATGCACACAGTGTAAAGAGACAACTCCAACACAAAGATAGATGCTTCCCTTCCCGTATGCCTGTGCACTGGAAAGTGTGTGTGCTGACAGCAGTGTCAGCAGGAGGAGGAGTAACACAGACAACCATCTGTACAGACTGCAGTGCTTCACTTGTTCAGCCTACGTGGTTTCTACAAGCAGATCTAAAAGGGAGATGACAGTGGAGGGGTGGGAGAGAAAACACAAATGGGACAAGGAGAAAAAGAAGCTGAAGACAAAGGCTATCCCTGCTGTGAAGGCAGACTCCCTATGCACAAGAATATTTACACAGGAACTGTGCCTAGATGGCAGCTAACTGCTGCCACCATGGAAGAGCCCAGTCATGTGTGTGACTTGTGATCAGTCAAGGACTTGCTTGTTGAAGTCACCCGTTCCTTCCCACTGAAAGGATGCACACATCATCCCATCTGAGCCCCAGCAGTGCTGCCAGACCCTCACATAACACTCCCTCACCATCTCTGATAGCTTTCCTTCCTCCTCCCACCCCCAGCATGCTCTACCCCTTCTCGGGTCCCTAAAGTGGTAGGTGGGGAAGGGAAAGCCTGGATTTACCAGGCAGGCAGCCAAACAGAACAGATAAATCATGAGCTTGTACCAGAACCCCTCAGAGTAAACTTAGCTGGAATCACTGGATAATTTAAGAACACTGGGAGGGAAAAGGAGAAGACAAACTACAGTAAAATATGATCATACAAACCTCACCTCTACAAGAAAAAAGGTGAAGATAAGCACCAACCAGATAATCTGACTGGTGGAAATATGCCTGGGTGACAGAAGGAATCTCTAAAGAGCTTTTGCACTGAAGTTCTTAGTCACCATGGCAAACCGGGTTCCTTTTCCCCTCATTCTTCCAAGAAGTTTCGGTTCCACCTTTGTCACGTGATCACAGCATCACTGGGCCATCTGCATCAGAGCCTGTATTTTCCCTTTTAAAACACCCCCAAACAGCAATGACATTTTAGATGATGCATTAACAAAAGGTTTAGCATCTGATTTCTCAAAACCTAAGCCTCTGTGACTGTTAAAACTCTGCAAGTACCATAAAGGGAATTCCAGAGGGGATGCTTGGTGTTGGTACAGAGCATGTGGATAGCAAGTTAAAAGGAAGAATGGGATGTTTCAGGGCAGATATCAGCAACTTTCTTTAAACAAGTAAGGTTTCCTAGTAGACCAGGTAGAAATAAATATTTTCTCCTGTACCTATATTGCTTCACAGTGGCCAATGAAAATCAGCCCCAAAGAGCAGGCTTACCCAGCACCTCAGCCTAGTATTGTAGAGATAAACTCCTCACTTGGAAAAGCTGGATCTGGCTCCTAGTACTGGTTCCTAGTTCTGTTCAGAGCTACAACTTTGATTTTCACCCACTGCACTAGTAACTGCTTAAATTATAAACCTGAATTGTAGCAAGGGCCTGACCTCCTGACGTAGCTATAACAGTTGAAAACATTTACCTTACATGGGCAAAAGAATCTATAGGGCACAAGAAAAAAAGAGAAAAGAGGAAGACATATACATAAAATAGCTGTGACATAACCACAAGAATAACAGTAGAAGTAAGCACTTAAACTCCATTGTTTTCTTGTTAGATTCTTTAGAAATATTTCAGATTCTGTCTCAGGAAAACTCTGAAAATACAAATAGGGACACAAAATCATTTTGAGGGTTTTCATTTTTGCTACAGGCTGATAGCAAAAAATTTCTCAGAAGGAAAATAATTTTAACAGTTACTGACTTTTAACTCAGCAGAAGGCAAGTCTCAGCTTCTCCTAAAAACTGAAGTGAATGCACATCTCAAACCACACAATCCTACATGGTTTCATACTGTGGGATTTAGCAGTCTGCTGCATATCTTTTTAAGAAAAGCTTCCAAAAGTGCGCAGATGCAGCAGTCTCAAAGTAGCTTGGAATAGAAGATACACAAATTGTCTCTTTCCCTCAGAAAGGATCTGGCTTTGCTTTTCCTGTTGAAATTCACCTATGCTAAAAATCCAGAATCACAAAAAGGTAGCACAAAATAAATCTATTCCACTAGAGGAGTAAGAATCAGTTTCTGCTAATGCATCACCTCTTCCGTTTCTCTCTTTAGCTGAGAAATTTCTGTTCTAACTGTTCTAAAACTGTGTCCTTACAGAAGCAGAAACATTCTCCCTCTAGGTTTGCTAAACCAACACCAGGAGACAGAACAGAAAATAGAGTACAATTGTACATCTATTTCTGTTCTGTACCTGTAAAACAAAATTCTACAAAAAATTACATTGCTAAAAATTCCCTGCACTTGAACTACCTAAGTTTTGAGTCCAAAGCAAAATGGCTGTGTTCGATAATTTTTTAAGCCAGCTCATGCTGGCTGACTGTAGTATCTCTGGGCAAATCTACCTCAAGTACAGTTATTTAGATAGTATTTATTATATTTAGAGGTTTTATTACAGTCCACAATGCCTTTACCCTACAGACAGGAAGCTACAACACTGCAGCTGAACTTAACATAGCTGGTCATCTTCATTTCCCTCTTGAATTTGGAAAGTAGCCAAAGCAGTAAAGTCAGTAAGAAACCCTCATCTCCAAAGGTACCAGAGGAAGTCTTGGTGCACAAGCTGCTACAGACCATAAATTACCTGAGGCTCCTTGACAAGGGGAAGGTCAGCCACATGAAAGTGATTCTAACAGGAAAAAAACTTCATGTGCTCTATGTTCCTTCACACAAACAAGCCTTTTGAGCCATCATCACCTCTACTATATGGCAGTTATGTGTTCTTGAACACAGATGTGCCAAGCAGCTTCTCACACCTGTTAGGTGGTACAGAATACTCACTGAAAAATCCAAACATTTAGCAAAACCAAAAAAAGACTCACTTGAGAGAGGTCTCCCACAAAGAGCAAAAAAAGCCTGCCTCTTTACTGTCTCACAGCAAAAAATCCAAGAGTAATCCAACCCCCCAAGCTACAGGTGCATCAGTAGTTTGGTTTGGCACTAGCAGGGAGCTTTGCTGCCCAGCATCCCCTTAATGGGGGCAAAAGCCAGGCCTGGTAAGGAACACTCCAACACTGCACTCAGCTCAGTGCCACCTGCTTGCCTCACACCTTTACCACTCAGCAGCCATACTCAGTGTTCAATATTGGACATATTAGGAATAAAATCTTTCCAAACACATAAAAGGAAACATCTACATCGCAATTTTAAGCATAGTGACATTTTACTATGTGCCAGGCATCCCATACATTTTCCTCAGGCATCAGATAGCTTGCTACACTATCTCTATGAGAGGAAACTCTTCCACCTGCTATCTTCCCAATAACTTTGTTGTCTTCATAGGCATGAGATGACAATAGCCAGGGGCATACCTGAAAGCCTTGCATTTTAACATGCACTGAACTGCTAGGAAACTTTTTAATTGGAAAGGTCACAGGAGACAGCATATCTCCAGCTAAATGCCACCTTTCAGCAATGCTCTCTCATCAGATGTTACATATAAGGCAACAGACACTTTTCAGTGATACATTGCAGCAGCCTCCTGAAGATAAACCTGAAATCCTCTAGAGCTGTACAGCAGAAATGCCATCCTGCAACCCAGAGCTGTGGAGGGTGAACACCAGTCTCCCACTGTCCACCTCTCTTGCTGTAGCCGTGCACTGATCAGAACTAGAAACCAGAAGCTAATACAAAGTGAGGTGCTTTGGAAAATTCACCAAACAAATCTAAAATCTGTTATTATTTTGGCTGGCTGCACTTTTAGCCTGAAATTGAAAAATGTGCAGAAACCCAAAAATGTTCTATTTTGAAAAAATAATTGAATTCAGTCCCTTGCATCCCAGATAAACATCCTAAATCTCAGTGCACTGTGGTATGAATGGATAGGTGCTCTCTGTTCCCACTTCTATGCAGACACCCTCTTGACCAGAGCAGCTTTCTCAGTGTCAAATCCAGAAATTTGCTGGAACAGATTCAGCTCTGTTGAACTAGAATGTTTCAGCAACCACCAAAATTTTGTCACTAAATTTACAAGCAGTACTAGCAACACAATAAAAAATTACCTGAAATCAGACCTCAGCCTTCCTACTCACCTCCTTACTGTCTTGTTTTCCATTAATGGATTATGCCTCTTTTCTATTTCATTGGTGAGGCAAGGGAAAAATTCATCCCATTCCTTATTGTCCTCTGTTATTGCCACTCCAAAGCCTTTAACGTGTTTAAACATAAATCCTTGGAGCTTCTAGCTTTTAGTGCTTACTACTCCCAATTAAGCAAAGGAAGAGTTAAATCCAGTCTCACGACCTTGTTAATAATTATTCCCCATCACCTCTGCCCATTCTAAGTCTGTCTCACAGAAGACACCAAGAGATTTACTATCTATAGTAGAGTACGAGAAAAAAAACTGCAACAAATATTTTTAGAATTTTATTAACCTTAACAAAACCAGCAAATTAAATGTTAGTCACCTGTTTGGAGAGGATTTGCATTTAAATGGTAGTTGTGAGTATATAACAAACTATGTACAACTGTGTCAGTCATCAACTGAACACTAATCAATGTAATCCAGATCTTCTGGGATTCCAAAACCTTTATCAATTCTGCTCTCTTCAAATCCAAATTTACGCTTGGCCCAGGACTTTATTGAAAAGATGTTATCTGTAAACAGAATGAAAAACATTCATTTTGAGTGTTTAGGAAAGCATGAATTATAATCTTGGCTCCAAAAAAAATCCTTCCATTTGCAGTATCTCTTGCGTGTATGAAAAAGGTATATAGTGGGAATCATCATTATTAAGTAGATTTAGAACAGAAAACATGAGGCTTTTGTTAATAACCTCTAAAAAAGAGGAAATAATTTACTTAGCTATGACTAAAATATGTTATCTTTATCTTTTCTTGCTCCTCTTTTACAAGGAGACTGAAAGCTACAATTACAGTGTAAGCCTGCTATAGTGATGAGGTAAGTGTGAATATGCATAGTGAGTATTTTATAGGTCCTTCTTCAACCAGACACCTACTATGTGACTACCTACAGCTACAAAAATTAGATTTAAATTAACTGTAAGGTCTTTTCTAGTCCTGCGTGTTTACTCAGACACTGTGTATAAAGTTAAAATACAGCTATTCAAGAAGCTTTAATTTCGTCAGCACTTCTCTTTTAGCATCAGGCTATTATTTTAATACATATATTTTGTTCAATTTAACAATTTTTCACTGTAGCATTTACTGAAACTCATTACGTCATTTTTAACACCCATAAATTGCAGCATTCCTTAAGAGAGGAAGAGTTCTGTCTCTGCACATCTTAGAGATCTATTTTTCTTTTAACCATCACACATTTAGTTTTAAAATTGTCTCTTCAAATGAAATATATGCTGCAGCATATAACCAAATTGTCTAATTAAATAGCAAAGTACTTTCTAGAGGCTGAGGCACAGTTCCTTTACCTCACTCAAGGCCTTGAGAACAGCCTCTCATCAACAGCAGAAAGCCCTGACAACTCCGAGAAGTTATTTTCAAATACATAATTTTATTTCCCCATATGCAGTAAACAACCCAGATATAAAATAATAGTCCAAAGGCCAAGACAATGATATCCTGCTGCACTTGGCATAACCACTGATAGCAAGCAGTCCATCAGTAGGAGATCCTTCTACACAAAAAATTATGAACAATATTCTAAATAATTTAAAAAACCATAAGGACATATAAATAGCTTGCTCTGCAAAACGGGAATGAATACAGCAAAGCTAAGCAACAACAAAAAATTGAATTAAATTTCCATATAAATGTCATCACAGTAACATTCCTTAAAACCATGCATCATTTTACCTATCAGAACTGATCACTTAGTTTGAGAAATACCTACTTTGTATCAGCATCCATCACATGGTAGCAGCAGTAAGAGTCAACAAACCATTCTACTCTTTAGGAAGAAATGAACATTCAGAATAGAATTAAACTTTCTGAATACCTGGGCATCACCATTTCCAGTCTCTGTTGCTTTCCTGATTTATTAAAGACATTTAATTCAACCAAGGAAACAAGTTGCAGGATTTAACACAGTGTACAAGACAGCACCAGAAGGACAAATCTGTTATGGCATATGAAGTACATTCAGTAACCAAACTGAGATGATGTATTTTTTTTGGTTGAATCATAATAGTTTTATAAGTAAAATAAATTTCTCTATGCTTTTATAAGTGAGGACTATCCTGCATCAAGTCCTAATCAAATTTAAAATTCTTAACACTGAGTAGGTCTTTTACTGAAACTGCTCTAGTGTGAAGCCGTGTCGCTGCAATACACACCAGTCCATCTGTTGGCTGCCTCCTTGGCCACTTGGTTTGTTTGGCCTGAAACAGAGAAAGACAGCAACAACAATAAAAGCATACATCACAGTAAAATCATCACATAGTTTCAAGGCACAGAGACTTAAGTTTTTATTGATGTCATTTTTAGGGAACCACACAATATGAGGAAGTTCTTTTACTGCTTCCAAACACCTGTTTCACACTCGTAAGGCTCCAGAAAGCACAAAGCTAGGTTAAAAAAAAAACAGGAGCAAAGAGCATAGAAGATACCATATGAAGAGCTCTAAGTTTTTAAAGTGTATCTTAAAATAAAGTAACCACAGTTTGGCTTGCCTAAGGGCTTAATTGTCTTCACCAAGATTGGAGCTAGATACATGGCCTGAAGATACCAGAGATGGAAAATATTTCATAACCCTCTCTATACATAAGTAAACCATCACATGGGTATGCATGATGCTTCACAGATAAGGAAAATGACAAGGCAGCAGTCTATCATATCAATCCAAAAGTTTATCATACAAACTTTTATAAATAGTTTATCATGCATCATTTGAGAACCCCTTCAATGAAATGAAGACAAAATCATGTTTCTGGCTATTAAAGTTGGCTTACATCCCTTAGCACCACTCCAGAACTAAACAAATAATAGTAAATTACCATTAACTACAAACAGGTTTTGTACAGTTTCCATGAGACAAAACAAGCAAGAGGAATTCCTCAGATCACCTTACCCTCATTACAGTAAGTACTGAATCTAATCAAGCAGGTTTGGTTGTAACGTAGGGATTTATCAGAATCACTCTGATTCTCATGCCTACATGTACCTTAGATATTCCCAGTTACTCTTGTTAATCCTTGCATGGTAATAGTCATTTGAATGGTCAGCATGAAACTTGTCTCCAGGGTACTGAGATGTGAATATATGATCAGGTATCTTCTGTTGTACACATTACACTTTAAGCAACATTAAATTATGTTGAAAAATCATCTGCTAGCACACAGGAAGGGAAGTACTCATTATTCCAACTTAATGCTCCTGTAACTGATATGAAAAATGTTTACATTGGAGTAATATGCTATTTAAAACCATACAATACCAATACAGTTTCTAAAAATGGCCTACAATTAGAAAGTTTGGGCACGGCACAAAGAAAAGCAAAAAAGATGGGCAAAGAAAACGAGTGGGAGAGAAAATGGCATTTTTGTTTGCTTGCATGCATCAGAAATTCAAGTTGTTCCTAGCCTGAGAGATATTCTTTATTTCCTTTGCTGAGTGCTTGCTGCCATCCCCACTTGTTCAGTTCCATGACTGGCAGCACTGACAACATACTTGCAGCTAATGGTATTTGGAACAGTACCTAACCTAACCCTACTTAAAGCAAGTCTGCAGAGTAAGAGCTTCCACTGGTCAAGACTTTAAATGTGTGAACTACGATACTTCCCTCAGCATTTTTCTGAAATTCTACAGTAAAACTTGACAGCTATTACTTGACTCCAAGCAATGAAGTTTAAAATGAAGTGGGGGAAAGTGGGATGGCATTAAACTCCATGGATCCAGAGCAGGGAGGACACCACCCATGGGTGAGCCAACCTATTCCACAGCACCTGTGAGGTCTCAGCAGAAAGCTCTGCATTGCTGGAAGCAGCTGACCTGCACATCAGCAGCAGCACAGTGCATTGTCACCCTGCAAACACTGCTCATGTGTGTTAAAATACACATATGTGATCGTGTGCTGTGAAAATGTGACTGCACACCTCTGTCAAAGAAAAGGCTGAGGTGACAACAGACATAGGCTGGGCAACAAGTCAGAAGGGCAGTCACTGCCTATAACTGATTTGTGGCTAAAAAAGAAAACATGGCAGCAGCAGCAGGAAGCTACAATGGGGAAATCCCATTATAACATATAGATAGATAGACAGACAGACACACATATAATCCCCACAATGTCCCATAGCTACAGGGGAACATTTAGCTATCTGAATGCAAGATTTAAGTTCCTTAGGATCAGTCTTAAGTCTTGCCTATGATTCCACTGCATGATCTTGTGTGTCTGCTGTAAGCAATACCATGCCTGGAAGAGGAACAAGAGACAGGTTTTGGTAGTTATGGACCTGCATCTCCTGCAGCCACCAGCCACATCTGCATTCTTGCCAGCATCTTCTTCAAACTCCATCACAAGAACTGACAGAAATGAAGTAATCTGCACCTTCTCTACATTCTGGAACTATTTTATAGTTGCTTGTTGGGACTTTGACTGGTTGCATCATTTGTATGTATACATGCAGGGAGGATGGGGGAAAGCAGGAGTAGTAAAGCAGACGTCCCCCAGACACACCTACGTTATGCATGGGTGTAACTAACTCAGTCGTGTTACTGCTGACTGCCTGTTCTCCAGCTCCAGGGGATCACAAAGCCATGCTGGATTTTAGACTGCACTGAAAAAGACAGCAGTAGCACGGGAACTCAAAAATACACACTCCAAAGCAGCATCAGGACACCAACTGTGCAAACTGTAAAAAGGAGAAACTCAAACACAGCACTAAGGGCAGCTGGCGAATTGCCAAAACCACCACAACCACTGAGTCCCAAACTTGGCTGGAGTCCTTCTGATTCTCCTGCTCACCAGAGCTGCTCTAACTGAACTTGATTTTTGGCAGCTACTAAATACAGTGCTCCAGTACTGAATCTGCACAAAACAATGAAAGGCCAAATATGCAGTAGAGGTGAGCAATACAGGAGGCAACACTTTCCAGATACTTCCAGATGTTCTCATTACCATTAGGCTCTAGTTACAGTATGTATCTATACATCTGCACATATGCTGATAATATACGTAACTGCTGTCTGGAAGCAGCAAAACAATCCATTTGTTCTGGACATTAGGTATTTATTTCACCTATTTGTGTAACAATGCCTCAAACAGACTTTCCCACTCCCATGTCTGCAGGACACAAGTCATTTATTTGGCCAAGGCACATACCTGTATCTTCTGCTGACTAATTTCAGGTACATTTGGCATTTTATAAGAAAGAAAATGGAAGCTTGCATTTTGTCTCAAAAACTGAACAAAAGCAACCACTGTCTGTACAGCAATGCAAGGACCAGAAGCAGCAAGACTTGAAATGCTGGTCTGTTATGTCAGCAAAACACAGCTGGAAATATGCCCTTAACAGTGAAAGGATACAGGGCAGAGACTTATTTTGACCGGTCCTCATGAAAGTCTCTTTTTCCCTCAGCCCCAGGTATCTCTGAGGGAACTCAAAAAGCTCAGATTCTGGGAGCTGAACCATTATCCCAAGCATCTGTGATTGTCCTTATCACAGGGATAATCCCCTGTATCCACAGAGAGGAAAGTAAAAGTATGGAAAGGAAGGTCCAGCCGTAGTAAATGTCTAAAAACAAAGTGAGGGTGGGTGGGAATTATGCTTTTCAGTACAGGTAAGTGGCATTCTACCAGTGACCTGCAGGTATTTTGGAGCAGGCCAGGAGACAGAGGTGATAAAAGGGCACCTGGACAGCTGTCAGAGGTGCACTAAGAAGCTTCTAAAGCAAATAGATAGCACCTGGTCAGGAGTCAAGGCCAGCAGCACAGAACATCAGCACAACAGTGTTTCTAACAAATCTCAACAGGCACTACATATTGACTCAAATCATTGTAAGGCCACTGTGTTTCTGATCTGACTCAGGAAGCCCTACACTCATTCTCAGCATATTGCAGAATGACAGCCTCCTCCTTCCTTTCTTATTTCTTCCTTCCCCCACATTCTCTCACTTTTTTCACTGGAAGGGGAAGATGGTTAGAATTAAAAGGCCTATTTGCATTCCAAAACTGAATGGCCAAGAGCTGTAGAAGTCTCAAACATTTCCACGGGGTGAAAAACAATTGTGACAGCAACAACCACCATCTCCTTACAAACATTTTCCAAACCTATTTTAGGTTCTTCCTAAAATCCTTTTCAAGTCTTGCAGATATCATTAAGGGAACACTAAGGACACAGTCATGGAATAGTATTCAAATTCAGACTGTAAAGGCAACATATTATAGTTCCAGTAGCTACAGTAAAAGAAACAAACCAACAACAAACCAACAGCCAGATCCAGCTCACAACCACCTGAGCTGGCAGAAATGGACAGAGCTGTAGCTTTCTTTGATCTCCTAGATCCTACTCTGGCATTTTCTGGACAACTTTAAGGACTTCTAGCTCCAGGAATCTCTATTTCCCTAGAATAACAAAAGCTAGTTGTAAAGCTTACACACTATTGTGCCAGTTTTGACCTACCACAACTAGTGCCACCAGAGAACTGTATGGACTTCCCCACTTAAAAGGCACATGACCACAGAGGGAATTAGCACCTTTCCAAGGAGAGTTACCCATCAGCCTGTGGGGTGTTAGCAGATACATGCAAAATACATCTGCAGTCTTCAGCATGTGGGCGAGGGAGTAATTTTACAGCATGGCTCACAATTCCTCTGCATGAAATGCAGGGAACAACTGCAACTGTTCTCGGGGATCAGGGAGGATTATTAACCCAAAGATTCCCAATCTCTCTTGTGAAATTGGTCAGGGTAAATTAAGTGCACTAGGTGGATTTGAATTCCCTTAATAATTCTGCATTCACTTAGACTGAATTCAAAGATGAAATATGGCAACTACCACAGGAACTGTATGTGAACTTGAACCTCCCATGACTCTTATTATCCACTGCCTTCTGCACAGTTATCCATTCTCCTGCACACAGGTTGCCCTTACTTTCCAGAAACATTACCTTGCCATCATCACAATGTGACAGATTTGTTTCCCTACTTCTGCTGGGGCAGCATCACTACAGTATCGTCTGATGAAGTTTCCAAAATTTTTCCCACTATGAAAACATCTCATACAAATAAAGATCCTGTCTCCAAAGGCCAGGGCAGAAGGTGAGCATGGAAATTATACACCTGTCATCCACAGAAAGTACAAAAGGTTATTGCCTAGTAGCTCCTACCCTCATGTCTGTTCACAAACTGACACCACAGACTCTGATCAAGAGCCTGTGGCTTGCCATTGGAGACTATTTATGGCAGTGATGTGATGAGGTGGCTTCTTAAGGTCCATATTTGAGTATCCTTGAGAATAAGCAATCTACAACACTGTCAACAGGGTGAATTGCAACATGGCAAGAAGAGCTTTACAAGAATGTTTTGTAACCCTGTATTAGGCAGATACCTCCACACTATTGGAAATCTTTATCCTCCCCCATGCTTCCCAAAGAGGTGTTTCCTCTTATAAACAGAATAAAGAGCTGCCATGTAGAAAAGTGATAGGACATCAGAATTCTGTCAACTCCTCTGAATCAAAAATAACACATTGCTCTTCCCCCACACTCCAGTATCCCACACAACACTTTTCCTCATGATACTAATCAACAGGTCACAAAGCTTCAGAATTCAAGACTAAATTCAAGTCAATGTGTAAATATAATTTCTCATTTAAATCACAAACTCAACAGAACTTTTTATACTGACTTACTGAATAAAGTTTCAGCACTACAAAAAAAACCACTGACAATTATGAATGCTACCTACTGATCTACAACTATTTTGAAAAGCATAGAACACAAAGCTATTTGTGATGAAAAAATACTCAAGAATAGATATATTAATTAAATCAGCATTTCTGCTGCAACACCTGTGTATGTGTGCTTGAAAATAAACCTGAGCAAACAGATACCACAGTACCAGTCTTGTCTACTTGGTGAGACATAGTGCACAGTAAAGCTACTAAGAAGCTGATCCACATTGCTGAGAATATGCTTTTAAAGGGTCTGTGATCTTTGTCAGTGTGTTTGAAAAAAGTGTCAAGTCTCATCAGCAAAAAGCTCCCTCTGTCCCATATGAAAAGGTCACACTGTCAAATTTCATCAGTATGTACAAAGTGTCTCCTTGAAAAACGTCCAACAGAATTTGTCAGAATTGCTACCAAAAAATTCCTCTATGGAAGGCATGTTCTTGCACTTAAGTTTACTATATTCATGTACCTACAGAAAAAGACCTTTTACCTTTCAAGTGTTATACCTGAAAACCCACGCTGAAATCTTAGCTGAATAACTAAAATACATAAATTTTCACCCAAAGACCAGAGGGAAGCAAAGCGCCTGCAAAATACAAACAAGCACACCAACTTGATTCAGGGCTGATTCAGGGCTCCCTGACACCACTCTGTTCTTGCAGCAGACAACTCCTCTTTCCCCACTTCACTCACTAACACACTCCACACCTTCAGCACAGGAATTTGCACACTTCTGAGCTGCTGAACTGTATTTCACAAAGAGGCCCATCCCAGGGCACTACAGGTTTTGGCCAGTTGTGGATTGCAATCTGCTGTCACCTCACATGTTACAGAGTAGAGTCTGGAAGGCATCACAAGAAGTTCTCTGGTCTCTGTAACCACAACTCAAGGCATGTTCAACTTTACTTATGCCATTTCTGAGGCATTTGTTGCCTGTTTCTAAGGTTTCCAGTATTAAGCTTTTACAACCTTACCAGGCAGGTAGTTACTTAATAGTTCATTAATTGATAGTGCTGACAAGACTTTTTAGTTTAAACCACCTTTCTGATATGATTTCTGAACAACAATCTTTGCCACAAAATAGAAAAGACAATCCATTAAACCCTTCTGTAAATTACTGGCATTCTGATGCATTTCAAGTAAAACTGATGCAACTCATTTTAAAGTCTCTCTATTAGACAGAATAATCCAATCTTAAATTTAATTTCTTCACCCCTGTTTCCCTTCTGGGGAACAGGGACTATTCCCAGCATTAGTAAGAATCCCCCAAAGAATCTAATACTTGGTACCAAAGATTTTGTAACATGAAGTACACTTGCATATGTAACCTATTTTCAAACTGATTTGAACATAAGAGAATAGCTGGGTGTATCAGCAAAAAAGCCATCCTCAAAAAACCAATCCCCAAACTATGCACCCCACAAAACCCAGTAGCTAAATCAACATTAACTTTTCAGCATTCACCCTTCAGATATTAATATGACTGAAAAAACTGAACAATCCAGAACTATTTTCTCATACTGTCTGTATATCCTGACAATTCCTCACAACACTTTGTCAAGATGAAATTTTCAGTGTTTAGAGACATCAGAATTAGAAGTTTTTGAAGCACCTACAATGAAAAAAGATGTTTTCAAGTACGTATTACATATAGCATGACATTTTCATGGTATTCTGTAAAGTCTGGATGCTTTACCAAGATTTATTTTCACAGAATCATGTAAGTATTCATTTTAGAAAATAATCCAACCCTGAACTGGACTGGTAGTATGCCTCTGAGATCACACATTCAGAGTCAAAAGGATAACTGTGGATATTTGTGGTTTGAAATCGTGTCCATTTGAACCACTTGCCTCTCTTGTTACAGGATAAAAATGAACAGAGAGAGCTAAAGTAAAAAGGTTGACACTGAAATTGCTACATGTGTGGTATCTGGTAGTTTGCTAATTTCTGAGAAAACAGTTTGCCTAGACATGTTCAGATCAGTGTTTTAAAGGTAAAAGCCTAAGACACAAAAGTTATCAGTAACCAGACATTCAAAAAACATGTTGAATAAAAAAGGAATGCTGACAGGCAAGATCCCAGGCCCCATAAATATTAGCACACAGAAGTCACTTCACTCACTATGTAACTATTTCTCAGAGAGATGCCCTATCCAAAGGCACACAGGAACAATGCATGGCTATTGTGAAAAAAAAAAAAAATAGCAAAGGCCCAACAAAGTTTTAATAAAGCATAAATCAACATTTCTCTTATTGCAGTGAAAGAACAAGAAGTTTGAAATTCTAGAAATGTTTATTTTACAGTGAGCACTGAAAATGTTTAGCTGTTTCCAATTACAAGCTGACCAGCAACTCAGAGTAAAGTCCCTGGTGTTTATACACTTATGTTGCCAGACAAACTTTTCTATAAAATTAATTAAGAGAAAAATACTATTAGCTCCCTAACACCTCTCTCCAGTGGTCAGAAAAAATACAGCAGGTTAATCTTGATGTTAGGTGGAGCTTTTTCTGTTGACTTTATGAAAATCTGCATAAATTATGAACTACTATAAGCTTGCATTCTCCATGGCTTTGTCCTCTACCACAATCTTTAGAGAGTCTAGCAGAATCACATATCCAACTTAGCACACACGCATGCTGTGTCACATAAGAGACAAATCTCTCTACAGTGGTTGCCCTCCCACGAGAATATATTCCAGCCTACATACACATGCCTCAAAGCTGAGAAACAATAATCCTGTCCTGCACCATCTGAAGCAGGACCACAAGTTTAATAGAAAAGTATAAAATCCCACTATTTGTTTGTTTGGTTTTTTTTACTTCATATGACTGTTGTCAGTTTTACTGCCTTTGAGAAATAATTTATTACTAAATCCTAACACACAGTAAGTGTCTTAAAGAACATTACCAAGCGTCAAAGACAAGCTTCTGAACTGCAGAGGTCATTAGAAAAAAATCCACATATTTTGCTGTTATAGACATATTTTTACACTACCATACCTGTAAAATGGAATTATCTGAATATGTCCACAAGACTAGACTATTACGTAGCTTCCTCTAGTGGTCAGTCCCTAAATCTTGTTGCTTCTGCTATTTACTCTAGTTACTTGTCACATGCAAATTCTGTGTTCAAATTCTGTAAATTTGAGAAGGCATTAAAATTTATACTGTAATGTACTTCTAATACAAAAACAAAGGAAACTAAGCCAAAACATAGAGCAAAACAATTGTTAGTGACACTAAAAGGACAAACAGTGAAGTCAGCAAAAATCACAGTTATTATTTTAGTTTTCCCATTTGCCCCCTTGTGACTATGCATTATAATATATTTAGTTACATGGTCAAGCTTCACTTTCCCACCACGAGATTCAGGAAGCAAAGACAGATGTTCAGTTTTTAGCTGAGTCTTCAGATATTTGCTATGAATCATTCAGACTCTTGTTTTGACCCTGAGAATGATATATATGTGTGTGTGTGTGTGTGTGCACGTGCACACTTCAGTGAGGCTTACTGCTGTGCAATTGGTTTGTTTCTGCAAAACTCCACTGGGGGAGAGGGCAACTAGGAAGACACAGCAAAGCATTCACCAAATTTGAAGGCCACTGCAAACAGATGACAATTTGATATAGACCTACAATTCCACAAGAACCAAAGCAGCTCTCTGCAATATGGAGTAAGAAATTAACAGGGTGAAATTTTATACCAAGCATCAGAAAGATTTCCTTACAGGTTGAAGTCATTAAGGAAGAAGAGGGAAAACCCAAAGGTAGGAAGTTACAACTGCCTGTTACGAAATATATTTTACTGAACAATTCAACTCTTAAAAAGAGTGTGATTACATAACATAACAGCCATCTCTGACTCTAAAACAAGGTAGTTAAAAACCTGCTCAGGTGATTTAACTGAAAATAATTCCAAAGGTTATGTTATCTAAATTGTACAGAAGTAGAAAATCATATCCCCCACGTGCAGTTTGAAAATCTGTGAATGAGAAACTTTTATTACAAGGTTTTTTTCTGTGAAACAGCAGCAATAACTTTTATGTCTAGCTGAATGCATTCCATTGCCTGAGATTCTTTATTGCCTTCTTACACTAAAACCCATAACTTCCTTCATCTTGTTTTGCCTTTGCACTTTTTTGCACTCTGGAACCAAGAGAAATGCCCTGCAATATTTTTTTTTTCCCATTCCCTCTTTTCCATAAAGCCTGTCAACTTCCATTCAGTTTTGACAAAGACATTAATTCCCTAAAACTGACATCACCATTTATTCACTCATACATTGCCAGCAACAATGCACACTGCCAGTACAATGACTGACAAAACATATAATGAAGAAGAAACTTTTTAAATTAAGTTCAAGGACAAACTATTTTTGAAACACTACTGCATATTCCCCTGGGAATCCTACAGGTTGCTCAACAGTGCTAACCTCAACAAGGCCCTTAAATGCTTGTCCCTCCATCAGAGAAATTCACATGGAGCTTCCACACACTTGGACAAAAAAAACCCAAACCCACAACATACAGACAAAAGACAAGGGCATGACTGAAGTAACTAAGTATTATATTTCCTTCTCTTTCTCTCTTTTCAGGATACTAGTCTCCATGTTGATTGCTAATGCAGCCTGCCCTAGCATTCCAGCTGTGATTTGCTCCCTCATGCCATATTTAGGAACGTGCTCACCGTGACTGTTTCCAAAGAGGCTCTCAAACCATTCAGTGCAATGCTTGCTGTAGGGGTACCTCAGTAGTTACAATACCTGACACTACACATCTCTCTGCTGTTGGTATCTGCCTAACCTCATTCAGTTTTACAGCTGGAATCTGTTGGAATGTGTCTTCTCCTCAGGAGAGCAGGCAGCAAGGGATTTACAGCACAGTAACTAACCTCAGGTCTCAAGTTTGCTTATTCCCTGGCATACCATTACATCCTTGGGGAAAAGATAACACAGCTGACAAAAAATGTCACAGCCCCTTAAAATAAATAGTATCTGTACAAACTTGGTGAGTGCTGCCAACTCTGTCTATGTTCCTGGCTTTCTCTCAGAACAGTTCCAAAGCTGTGGATTTTGTTAGTAGAATAAGGAAAAAGATTTAGCCATATCTCTTTTCACAAAAAGTTCTGTGCCTGTTTCTCATCACTCTGTAACAGCATTCTGACATTACGGCAAACTGAATATGCAGTGGTGTTTGGGTAGCAATGTAAGAGCCTAATAAATAAAACATGAAAGCTGCAGTAGAGAAAATTCAATAAAATTTCATGCATGCTTTTCATTTTTCATGCTAAGGATCAGAATATTAAGTACATTTCATTGCTAAATTCTGTATTACAGTCACTAATCATTCCCTGTATTACATTAGAATTAGAAACTCCAACCGAAACCCAGCATGTCACAGACAGTACAGTCAGCCAAGAGTGTGATAACATGCTCTCGTGTCAGTGACAATTAAGTGTCTCTAATGAACTGCTTATGTTTTAAAAAGGCAAGATAAAGCAAGTAGAAAGATACCTGTCTTAACAGTATGGAACTGAAGGTACATGGGAGCCAGAGACTCCTCCTCCTACACACATTCAAGGGTTCAGCACAAGTTATAGAATTAATATGGTTCTGGAAAGGATGATCCTGATGTTAATTCTAAAGCATCTAAGTATTTTAATTATAGGATTGTTTCTTAACTGCTCAGGTGCTGGCAGAGTAAATAGCAATAAACCTCTTCATATACACTAGAACAGAACATGAAAAGAAATGGTCAGTGTAGCTGTTTTGTATGGCTCAGCTTTAAAAAGAAAAGCAGCTATTCTTTGACTAACCTCTGAATACCAGACTTTAAGCTAAAGAAGTGCAGGCCTTTTCAGGCAAAAGATCACTTTAAACAACACACAACTTACGCATCTCTTCAACCACATCTGGATCACATTCCCTGTATTTGTCTATTTCTGTCTTGAGCTGCTCTTTTCTCTGCCGAAGGGCAGCAAGTTCTTCCAGCAGAGCTGCACGTTCCGCCTAAGGATTCAAAGGATGTTGGGAGATACAAAAAAAATTACAAACATTATAAATAGTAATTATCACACCAAATTTTTCAAAAAATAAAATCATGTAAATTTAAAAGCTGCTTTCACTACTGCTTTCTGTCTATGACCCACTTGAGCACTTTATTTTATTACACAGAATTCTCAGCGACACTAAATGATACGAAATACAAACTGGAAGGAAAAAAATTGGAGGCCAAAAGAGAGCAACTAAAGAACAATTTTCTACAACCTATAAACTCAACATAGTTTAACAAACTCCAAAGAGATCTCTTAATTATTGGGCTTAAAGGTTAAGCAGTATTTAAGAGTGCCAGTCTTGTAATTAAAGACAGCATTACAGAAGAACCTACCATCCACCCTTCCACAAATTGAGATGCTGTGTATCAACACCCTCTGAATTTGTCTTCTTTCTGTTTCCACACAATTTAAGAGCAGTGGGCTCAAAAATAAATTCAGATATTTATGACATAGTAGTTTTGCTGGGATTGTACACAATATTGACCTCAAAGATTCTATCAATCAATAAAAATCTGCAGACACTGACTCAACATGAGCTCTCCCACAACCAACTCAGCACATACTTCTAATTCAGTCTGTAGTTACACACAAACACTGGAACTGGCTGATATTCAAATAACTCAAGATAGGGTAGCCTAGAAGAGCCACACAGCATGAATTTGTAAACCATCAGGACTTTACCAATGGCAATCCCCATGGTAACCCAGCAGCCTGAGGTGTTTGTGGATTTGGGGTTTTGCTTATGGCTGTTGATTCCCACCCCGCCCCCCGCCCCCAACCTTCCATATTCCCAGTGCTTTTGCCAACTGTTTGGATTCAGCATGTTCTGAAAACACTGAATGGAAATCAAGTTTCCAGATGCTGAGGTATGGAGGTGAGATGCTTGGAGACCTACACTGCGATCTAGATTTTTTAGGACTTCCTCCTGACACATAATCAGGAAGCAAAATGCTGGAAACATCAGCCAGAACAGGACTTCCAGACCAATAGCTTTCTGCAGGGCAGGAAAAGCCCAAGGCTGAAACAGTTTGTATGGAAACATGACAAGCACAACTATGTGAGAAACCTGCCTGTGATTCGTGATTACAGTCCATTGTGAATGAATGAATAAAGAACCCCTGTTAAAGATACTGGCAAAAAGAGGGTTTTAATTGAATTTGTGGAACTGCAACTTGAACAGACTTTGATAGTAAGGTTCACTCTATTCCTCACTAGATAAATGAAACATACATAGAAAAAACCTACAGTGTTTCTACAAAACAGTTTGGATTCAAAGATTTGGCACTTTCCTGCAAAATTCAATTCCTCCTGAAAAGCTTCTGGCTGTCCCTGTTTTATCGGAGGTTTAAATCACTTTAGACTGAGCATCTCAGTTCAAGTCAGCAACTTAGAATACCATATGAAGTATTTCTAACCAGTATGTTGGTTATGATAAAGGTGCAACCTAGATATTTTTTGCAGTGTTAACAGCTTCAGCATGCAAAGAGCACTGGGCTTACACAGCTGCTCAGAACAGTAATTTAGGCATCTATATTACAAATACATTGAAAAAAACCCAAATCAACATTGAAGTTTGCAGTTACTAGATTTGGCAGTTCAGCAACCATTGGCAACTTTGGTACACATCTTTGGGTAGTTCAAGTTTTGAGGCAGATTTAAATCTGAAAATACCTGGAAGTACTACACTAGTATTTACAAGAAGTACATACATGCAACACTATTTCCTTGTTGGGTTACCTCCCCCCAAAGCAACTTACAGTATCTTCACGTCCAACTTTTGATTTCTCAATGCTTTTTTGTAAAGCTTCTTTTTTCTGACTGCTTTCAGCAAACTGATAAAGAAAACAAAGAACAAAATCAAACTTTTTCAGTAACATATTAAACATAACTATAAAATGTGCATACATATTAATGTATTTAAATAAGTGGATATATCTTTTAAAAATACACGTATTACTTACATAATAAAAATATAGACAAAATAAATACAACAGTGCCCAAATATAAATCTGAGGTTTTGAACCATAGAGAAGAATTGCAGGAAGCAATTTCAAGTCTAAGAAATTTTCACTCCTGTGGCACATAATCTTGTTATATACTGCAATGTTCAGCATGGGACTAAAATCCTATTTCATACCATAATCCGGCATCTCTATGCAAAGGACTCCATAACATGGAGGCTTTGGATTTGATGATTTCCCCTGGTCCTTTCCCAGCTGTCCCTATTCAGTGGAAGAAGTGACAAAGGCTGTAGCAGGTCCACCTGCTCAGCTTGGGATTCGGGTGTTTCTCAAGTCTGGTATGCCACTGGCATGGTCCCAATCCCTTTCACATGCTGATGAACAGAAGCCTCTGTTCAAAGGCATGTAAAGCTGTGGCTCCCTTTTACTGTGTGGCCTTGTACTGCTAGACCTCACAGAGCTCCCTTCCTTCAGGCCTGAGGCACAGGAATCTCACAGAGCTGGTGTGAATACTCCTTCCATTTTCCTGTTACTTCAGGAGAAATAATTTGCCAAGAGAGATCTCTCTCCATTAACCTGCCACCCATCTTGAACCAGGCCTTTCCAGTTTAGTTGGCAGTTCTCCAGACATACTTTGGAAACTCTTAAGCTTGAGCAGGAGTGTGACTCAACCCTCAAGGACACCATATTCAGCATCAGACAAAGCACCTTGAATTATTAAATGAGATGAAGGAGAATGAAAAAAAATTCTAATAAAATATAGTTTGAAAACCAGTTACCGCTTTGAAATCAACACAGAAAAAAAAAAAAAAAGAAAAAGAAACAACAGCACACTTTGTAAGTACCCTTTGTTTCAGTTTTTAAATGCTCTGAGCACCTATCAGTGTATCGGACTGACTGTGAAAAGAACAGCTGTCGGAGGTCAGGTTTTACTCTGCCCTACCCCAAAATCCCCCACATGAAGCCTCCACTTCTACATTCCCTTTCTCACTGAGGATCCCACTGAGTGCAAAAGTATTCCCAGATATTTCTTGCAATCCCCAGCCTTGATAATTTACCCATATCGTTTATATCATGTTGCTGATACAAACACATTCATACAACCCAAACTGAACTGTTCTGGAGCTATAATCACCTCTCAATTTCTAGTTAAACTAACGTTTGGTCCGTATTTTCAAAAATACATATTAAATATAAATGCATGATAGATATCAGGCAGCGCTTACTGCCAAGTTTTGGATCAGCCATAACAGTAAAAAGACACTCTATATTGGTGATCCATAGAGATTAGGATACAGCCCAACTGCAGCTCACTGGGTTTAGTGATTCCTTTCATAGCTCGATTTTTAAAAATAACTACTCCGTGTTCATGCATGTGTGAGTATGCATACAAACAAGAGTCTCCTTTCTAAAAGAACATTTTTGGTTTTTTTCAATTTATATAGGAATTACACTAATGGTAAGCCATAACTTGAGGAAAAATATGTCCAGCTGTTTACTTGCTGCTCTCAGTACGAGTAACCACAGAGGGAGTGTGGGTTTCACTGTGTGGCTTGAAGTACACCAACATCTTAATTTTGGTGGATAGTCAAAAAAGTACTCCTTCCAGTCTTTCCACAAAATTCTTTAAAAAGTAGGTGTGTTAGTCCCAACAGGATGCCATACTAAACAGAGGGGTACAGTTCAGAAGAGGGTAAGTACTTAGGTGCAGTTTGCAGCTCACAAAGTCCAGCGAAGACAAACCCCAGAGCACATGATTTGGTATCTCTGGACACAGGATTTTTCCGGAACAAAACCCACAGAGGAGGTAGAGGAGCCAAGGAGCTTATCTAGACCCTTATACTGCACGTGCAAAGAAGCCAATGCTCTCTACAAGAGGTCACAAAAGGTGTCACTTTCTCTCTTTTTTTCATACTCATTAAGTTCTTAAGGAATGTTTCTGCTTTCTCTAAAATGGATGTACGAAAGGAGCTCTCCAGGCAATGCAGATCATGAAAGCTCGAAAGCACCTAATAAGACATCTTAAAATTTTCTTGATCCTCTATATTCCACATCATTCAGTAATGCAAGAGACACTAATGCCAAACTGTGGGAGATAAAGAAATTCCTTAGATTCTGTCCTACACAACATGAAAGGTTGCCATGCCACAAGGTTTGAAAACCTTCCTTTGCCTAAAAGCAAAGATGATTTTTACACAATTTTATTTAAGACATTGTTTTCTTTTCTCACAGATTTTAATTTCTTGGGGGTTTCCAGATTTTTTAATTATTCACATAACCAAAAAACTTACAAAATAAAAAGACACCTCAGCTCTTTGTGTATTATTTAGAAGTCACAGTGGTTATCCCCATGACAACAAATAAAAGATGAGGATAAGGAAACGAATAACAGAAGGAAACAAGATATTGAAAAAACTCTAACGTAGGACATGAATTCAAAGGGTGAAGAACAGATGGCCAGGGTCTGTGCAAAGAATCTATGACTATGGGGGAAGCAGAAAGGCTTGGATAGAGAGGTGGGAACACAGCTGAAAGTAACTATAATGAAAGGAGAAAAGACAGTCAGCAAGGATAAAGGAGTCAGGAAGAATGAACACAGATGATGTAATACTTAACTGAAAGGTAAGTGCAAATGGCAAATGACAGGTTATAGGGCACAAAAGGAAAAAAAAAAAGAGCAAAATTTGCAAACATTGTGTATGTTTGATAGCAGAGGATCACATCTGGACAGTGACTTAGTTTCCCACTCACCAGCTGTAGAAAAGCCTGATTGCAAAGAAGCGCAGTAGCAGATGGAGTATTTCAATCCTTGGAGCAATCTTGGAGACATTTTTCAGGGGAACTGGCAAATAATTTTGCAAGGAACATTAACCACCCTCAGAGAAATCTGACTCCTGCCAACAGCAGTGGGACCCATACAGAGTAAAATATACTGTCTCCCTTCTGTGTTTCTTGAGAGAGATGTCTGGGCTGACACAAAACCAACCTTCTGCCACAAGTGTAACAGACCAGGTGTGGAAAGCAGTAGAGAGAGACTCTACTCCACCACAAAGTTTCACTCCAATCTCACTGCTCTGAATCAGCACATGATAAGCAAGATGCAAGAAAACAGCAAAAACATCATGTAGGTAAAGTAAGAAGGAGAAGAGACTAAATAATCCAAGATTATGTTAAAAATGTTCTCCACAAGAGCATTTCATGTTTTCAAAACACAGTGGGAGCCTACAAGAAGACAGTTTAATGAAGAAAATAACTAGCACCTATAAAACAGGAGAGTTGGAGAACAGTTTCTCTAATTTTTCAGACCAGTGTGATCAATTTAATGACCACTAGCCTTAGACATTAATTCAATCCAAAGTCCCCTAAAGGGATGATTTTTCCCACTCTGCAAAGGTCTCACAATGTTAAGCTATACATTTGTGCAGCAGTTTGGGTGTGGAAAATGCTATGTGCTGATGATAACCATCAGTTCCATCACAGCACTTGGGGTCTGGTTTGTATCAAAGGACACAGATTAGATGTACACACATAATTTGTAATCTAGTATAATTGCATTAATACCAGGCATCCACTTCAGCAAGCCACTGATGTACACTTGGAAGAGGAACGTGTAACCCCCAACAAACAATAGCAGCAGGTTTCAGTTTCATTCCTTCCCAAAACCTGCCTGATAAGACTTTTATTCTGGAATTAAAAAAAAAAAAAAAGTTGGGTTTTTTTTCCTCCAGCAAAAGTTTTTGTTGGTACTCTAACCAACACCCACTCTAATTTTTAACCACTCTAACCACCAGTATCCCACCAAACATGTGGCTTGTCTCACCAACATATTAAAATATCTACAAACCTCTAGTGCAAGACATGCAAAACCAGCCCCTGACTATGTTCACTGGGCAAGAATCAAGCCAAGGTCTGACATGCTAACCACCAAGAGTGCTCACAGCTGTAAGCCCACTATCATTATGGTCTGAAACAGGATCCATTTGGTTTTCTTCTGGCCAAACGCTCAACCAAAAATGGTATTAAAAACTACTGCTCTTGTGAGCACCACTCACTGTGGCACTACAGAGAATTAAAGACACCCATTTTTTAAAATTATTTCTAACTTACAAACTTATTTGCTTTGGGTTTGAAGCTCACTGTGCTTTATTTCAGGCTAAAGGCAAGACTAGTTTGCTTTTGGCTTAAACAAAAGCAGTTCAAGAGGTTTAGAGTAACATTTGCAGTAGATAGGTGTATTTCTTTTCTATGTGAAAACTAACTCACTACTGAAAAACTGAAGTGGAATTGACAGAAGGCACGGAGAGAAAGTACTTCAAAGCATTCCTCTAGATTTTAAAGAAAGATAACAAAAAATTGAAGCCAAAAAACAGACTAATAATATATAGAGAGGAAAAATACAGATTAACAACGAACAATCTGAAAAATATTGAAAACAGACCTGTTGCGCTAAAAGAAAGGCACAGAACATTACACTGAAAGAAACCACTTAACAATTACTGTTGACTAAAACTTAAAGAGGAAGAAAAATGCCAAAGGGCAGCACACTGAAGAGCAGAACTGCTTTCTAAAGTACTACACTAAGCAAACATTCAGCTACTCAGTCACAAATCCATACTTCCCAGGGTTTCCAAATACACGTAAGCAAACTTTGCAGCCAGCTAATTACAGTCACAGCAGAGTGTAGAGCACTCCTGGGACCTGCAGCACTGTGACTTCTGCTCTGATCTCAGGATGTCACGTATCACTCATAAAATGCCATTTTTCCATATAATCCACCCAGTCAACTGAACTATAGTAGGAGCAGCCACCACTGGGACTTCAGTCAGGAATGTGATAAACTCTTAGTGAGGCACAAACAGCAAACATACACTCACTACATAAATACAATTAAGATCTATTATTTTTATCTTTTAACATTTGTGAAAGGAAGATAAAGCAGCATGCATGATCTTACCCTGAGTCACTCTAAGTCATTACACCAATATGAAGTAGGGATTTGTGTTTGGTGGGACTCAGAAGGAGCAGAGAGGAGACTGCAATAGTTCAGGAAATATAGGTTAGAACAAGAGCAGAGTTCAAAGCAAGATAGAGTAAGAATTTTTAACTCCTAAACTGAAGAATAAACAAGACTTTTTCAGCAAGAGAACACCATAAAATGGAAGGAAAACAGACTGTAGAAAAAAGCCCAGAATAGTTAAGGCCCACCACATTTCTGTATTCATAAGAACTCTTTTTTTTTTTTAATACTGTAGTATAGGTATACTGGAAAAATGTTTGATCCAACAATTCTCTTCTCTTTATGCATCATACAAACTTGACAATTGTACCAAAAAAAGTTAATGCAATCTTTGAAGGTGTCAATTCAAAAACTTGGGAGAAGACAGGAAATAAACTTGATTTCTTGATCAAGGGAAGGTCTTCCTCCAGACACTCATTTACCCTGATCTCAGAGACCCCTGAGGCTGGTCTTATCAGTGAAGACTGATGCAAAGAAGGCATTCAGTAATTCTGCCTTCTCTGCATCCTCTGTTACCAGGCCCCCCCCCTCCATTTACTAATGGGCCCACATTATCCTTTGTTTTCTTTCTGTTATTTACCTATTTGAAATACCGCCTTCTGTTGTCCTTTACATTCTGGGCCAGATGTAATTTTAGATGGGCCTTGGTCTTTCAAATCTCATTTCTATTTCTCCTGACCACCTCGCAATACTCACTCCAAGTGGCCTGGCCTTGCTTTTGTCTCCTGTGAAGTTTTTGCTTTTACTTGAGTAATGACAGGAGCTCTTTATTCATCCATGGAGGTTTCTTCTGCCCTTGGCCCGACCTTCTTCTCATTGGGATGCAATAGTTTTGAGCCAGCAGGAAGTGAGCCTTGATCATTAACCAACTTTCCTGGACCCCTCTTCCCTGCAGACCCTGGCTCCAATGGGATTCTTCCAAGAATATCCCTAAAGAAGCTAAAGTTAGCTCACCTGAAGTCCATGGTCATCATCTTGCTTGCCATCCTGCTAGCTGCTCACCCAACACTGAACTCTACAGTCTCGTGGTCACTACAGCCAAGGCTGTCCCAACCTTCACATCCCCAACAAGACTTCCTCATTGGTTAATACAAGGTCAAGCAACACACCATTCCTTGTGGGATCCTCTACTACCTGTGACAGGAAGTTACTGTCAGTGCTCTCCAGGAACCTCCTGGACTGCTTGGCATTGCTGTATAGCTTCTCGAGCAGATGTCAGGGCACTTAAAATTCACCCACAAGAACCAGGGCCCATGAGACTTGCTTCTAGCTGCCTGTAGAAGGCTTCATCCACTTCCTCCCCTTGATCAGGCAGCCTGTAGCACATACCCAACAACGTCTGTCTTCCTACTCTGCTCTTTTATCCTGACCCATAAGCTCTTGACTCGCTCATCATGCTCATCAAGACAGAGCTGAATACATTCCCTTCTCCCCATAACACCTGATATTTACTATTCAAAATTAAAGGATGGTGCACTGATTATTTAAGCAAATAACACTCACTCCAAAACATCATACTAATACAAAACATCATACTACTAATCCTGCCAATATGCAAGTTCTGTCTTTTTAAAGAAGCACCAAACAGATAACAAGTGGGAATTTTTTAGGTTAGCACTGTAATACCTCAGTGATTAAAAAGATGTATCAGACACTCATGCTAAGTAAGTGAAGATTTTTTTCAGGGGACTAAACTGAAAAAATATCTGACTCTCCATACAACTGTTTGACAAAGCACTACAAAGACTCTCAAAAACTAGTAATTCTGAAGTTAGATCTCTGCACTCATAAGCAGTATTTATGTTTTGCTAGAGAATTCATGTGGGTAATACTGATTTACTTGCCCCTCCCACAAACAATTAATTTTGCATTTCAAGATTAAACTTAGACCTATAATCCTGATTTGCTTAACATGCTAACAGATGAGAGTGAGATGAAGTATCATACAGTAAATTAGGCATGGCTCTGCTCTCAGGCCATGTTGAATATAAGATGAGTCCTTTTTTTTGGCAAATAAAATAAAACATGTAGGGTATTCAGAAGAAACAAATGAGAAATCCCCCCTCCACAGGAACCTCCACCCATCCATGTACAAACCTGATGCTGTTAGCTGCAATTATTTTCAAGATATTACTATACAGCAAATCCCTCTACATTATAAGTATTTTAATTCAATTATTTTCCATCTTTTTAGATTTGCCATAATAATTAAGTTAATTTAGAGAAAACGTCTTGCCAAGAGCTTTTGTTTTTGCTTCATTCATTTGCAATGCCATTTGATAAGTAGTGGTTATGGAACAAAAAAAAACTGCTCGAGGCCAACCTCCTTAAAAGACAAAAGGTGAAAGAAACAGTTGTGTAGGCTCAATGAAAGAACTGAATTTCCGTGGCTGCTTTCAGAGTTGGCGTAATTGGCACGACCTGAGGGACAGATGGCTGTCTACTCAGATACATATATCAAGTACACCCCAATCAACCTAAAAAAACCCAAACCAACAAAAATCCAGCTGAAGCACCTCATTCAACACTGTTTCACAAATGCAAGCAACCTAATAAGGAAAGCTGAAAGAACTTCAAAAGACATTCACATGACTGACAGTACTACAGAAGATTTTCATAACTGGACATGAAGGATATGCCTGTTACTGCATATTAGTGTACTTAATAAACCTACAAAGTCCAAGGTGGTAGTTAACAGGTCTGTTCAAGGCAGAAAGAACATGGAAAGATATCTTCCCTTGGAAAGAAAGAGAGAGAATGAAGAAAAGTTCTAACTTTTCCTAAAGGGCTTTAACAATTGCTATTCTAAGCAGCTGGACCATACACTGACAATGCCTTCAGGGACTAAGTAGAGACAGGTCCAAGTTAAAACACAATATTCATCCAATATTCCCTGAGCTCACGTTCTGCTTAAAGACTTTAAAAACGAAATCAAACTTTATTCCACAGACTTTCAGTAATTCTACACTGAGATAATATCAGTAAAATAAAAAACCTCAGTAAAATACATCTATCAAATCTCAGAGTTTTGACAGCAGTCTTACATATTCACCCTTTATGCCAATTTCATCATTTTAAAGTAATGCTTAGACAGATAACCACGTCATCTCCAATTCCCAATACAAAGAAGAGTCTTTGATGGAACTACCATGTGTTCAAAAATAATGAGCTGTTTGGCTGTGAAAAGAAAGACCTTTTCCTCTAAAGTCTCCCTGCATCAAAATAACTTAACATATTTTGGGTTTCTACTCCATTTTTTTTGGTTTGTTTTTTTTTTTNNTTTTGTTTTTTTTTTTTTTTTAAATTTTATTCCTTTCCAAAGAGGAAAATTCTATAAAGTGAGACTGCTATAATTGCTTGCTGGTAGTTTATTTCTGCATGCATGCTAATTTTCTAAAATAAAATATACTTATATTAATTGAATGACAAGATTTTAAGGTGAAAGTCAAAGTTCAAATTAAACAGGATTACAACTCACTGTGTCCATCAAATCCAGCTTTGAAAGTAGTACTGCCTCTGCCCTATCACCAGCATGGAAGCTCCTGGCCTTACAGCACAAGCAAGCTTCCAGACAGCACAGAACATTTAAGGCTTTAGAGTTTCCTGGGATACTGGATTCCTGCTGCTCTGCAGAACTGTCACTCCCACCTGCCATGCCAACTATGGGGCACAGGGAGATGTGCCCTCCTGTGTCTGTGCCAGACCTCACTGGGCTTCTGCAGTGAGAGCCCTGGTTTTGCTCCTAGCTTATTTTCATTTCAGATTAACAATTTCCTGCAGTTCCAGGAATTCACTGGAATTCCAGCAGCCAGAATGCAATCCACTGCAATTCCAGTAGCCAGAATGCAAACCTCTTTGAAAAGGTAAAACTGTGTGATGATATTACCGAAAAAATTCAGTGTCACGGACAACCCTGTTTGAAAAACCAAGTAGTTTTCCTGCATTATACCAGAATGAATATATAATATAAACTCCTGAGGGACAGGAAGGATATATCCTTTTTAGTATAACAGGAATCTTCCTTCAAACTTACATTAGAATCTTTAGAGTTATTACAGAGACAGTTTTTTAAAAAGAAATTGCTCTTAAATCATGCCAATTTTACCTTACGCTCATCAAGAAGGAAAGGAAAACCTACACTTCACAGCTGCCACCAAGCTAGTCACAAATTAAGAGGAAGTAAAAGGAAAAGCATGAAATTCAGCTAATGAACACCAAATTACAAAGTTGCTTAATTCCAAGAGAAGCCTCCAGAGCACTGTATTTTTAGAAGACTGCCATGACAGCAGTAACTAAGCATACTCTCCAGGGCTTTGTAGCATGCCATGAAACATAATTCCAGAAGGCTCTAATAAGTTACAGCATTAGAAGAACCTTCTCTGCCGGACATTTTAGGACTTACTAAATGCAGAATAATTTTAAGACCTCACCATTTTTCAAGTGCAAGATGCAGAGGTAACAGAAACCGTAGACTATTCAAATAAAATTTTATTAGCATTTTCCGGGAGACTTAATAGAGAGAATAAGCCTTACATGATCAACAAACAAACAGGCATAGATATAATCAACATATTCACAATGTTTAAATGGTGCAAATTCTCAGGCTCTTGCCCTTACTGCTACAGCTCCCTCTGGATGGTTTGAAGTGAGTTAGTCATGTTATACCAACTTTGCAGGAGGCCAATTTTTTATAAGACTAGTCCTTTAGTTCAAATAAAATGTACAGGCCAGTTAAAGCCAGAAGGCTGAAGACAGGAAGGAATCACTAATTGTCTCTGTTGGGAGAGTAATTACTATGCAAGAGAAAAAAAAAACCAGTGAGCCAGCACAGAATGTAATCACCCAGCCCACTGGGGTGCAGACTGTCAAAATGGTCAGGGCAATCCAAAGAAGAATAACTAAATAAGCACAAAGCTAAATGACACGTCCTCAAACAAGAGGGGGAAAAAAGGATGCCCAGCATGCATATAGGAAGACTGCTCTAACAGCTTAGCCAACACATTGGGATCCTACCTATGTATTAAAGAATCATAGAATGTTAAGGGTTGGAAGGGTTCTTAAAACCATCCAGTCCCCAACTCCCTCTGCCATGGGCAGGGACATGTCCCACTAGAGCACGTTGCTCAAGGCCTTATAACTGGCATTAAAAGAAAGAGGTCTTCAGCAATCAGAATTTTATTTTTCCTAGAAAGGAACAATTTATTACATTTCCTGCAACCTAATAAAGTTAAATTGTAAGCATACAAATGTCTAAATTAATGAATGAGAAAAATGTCTAAATAAGTAACTCCTAACAAAAGTCACATGCATTAGTTGCAAACGTTCTGATGTACTTCTCTGGTTTGGAGGACAATTCTTTACCCATGCTATCTACTCCCTAAAATTAATAAAATATATATGAAAAAGATAGTGCTAAGCTTTCTAAACTTATTACAGCAAAGCTTACGCTCATGATAAACCTTAAGACATTTTATGCCTGCAAGTCCTCATTTTTCAATAAATAGATGAAGAATTTTTAAAAACACACTGAATACAGCTTTTCAAGGGATCATAATGTTAAAAAATTACACCCGAAAAATAAACTGTTCTATCAAAAGCATCAGGCCATGGATTCCAAAGGTGCTGCACATGTACCTCTAGGAACACCTCATCACTGCTATGAGGCAAAAAACCCCAAAACAGTGAGACACTGCATTCAGAACCATCAGAGGCTGAAAACTGCAACAGAGACCTAAGGTGTGTATGGAGCTCTGCTAAGAGCTGATGGTGCATCATCTCCTGAGGACACCTCAACAAGGCAATGACAAAAGCTTGTTTCATAGAACTAGGTTCCACAGACTCTCCTTGTTGATGCGAAGCTCCAGCCAAGGCACACAACTTGTCCAGTACCTTCAGCAACATCACCCAACCCCAAGCACCATCAGGAGCCTGCTACCCCTCACTGCTCATCTGTCATCTCTACAGATTTGTACCTCAGTTCAGGATTGGTTGCTTTTAGCCAGCCACTACTGAGTATTTGTACCTAACAGAATCAACTTCCAAACCATGTGGAAGTACCCTGACAACTGAGTCAATCGGATGAAGGAGGAAGCTGCTCACGCTGAAACAACGGGGACAGCAGAAGTTTCCTGAACTTCAGTCAGTGGTCTCAAGCGGACTTTATTCAGCAACTTTTCAGTCACAGTATTTAAGGAAGAAAAATATACCTAAAAGGATAGATACAAACCAAGCTGTGTCTTGAAAGAACTTTCTGATGGTTAAAACTCAAAATTTTTTTGTGTGCATTCTAAACAAAGAAGGGCGTCTCCTTTTAGTTATGTTGTCAAATATCTTCAGGAAAATTCAAGCCAGATTTCTCACAATACAAGTATGTTTTCCCATTAACCATTTTCAAAAAATGCGCATTCTTAACATAAGCCTTTCCTAATACAGCATTCCCTTAGTTGCTTTTTATTAAAATAAATTCTTTCATTTTTCATATTTCAATGCTCATTAGTATAAGCAATTTAATACATATGAAATCACTTGATTTTGAAAAGTTCATTCCTGTAGGGGGAGTGGGGGGAGGGTTGGGTTTTTTTTTTCCTATTTTTTTCTTTTTAACTAGCTACCAAATGTGAGCCAGTATGCACCCACTTTCAAATGACAGGCAAGATGTACTAACTTCAAATTCTCCCCTTGGTTCAATATATGAGTCATGGGAAGTGAAAATCCCACCTCTTACTAACGCTAGGGCAGGGATTTAAGGAATGAAACATCAACTAATCCTTTCTATCTGAACTAACACTGGCCAAATGCAATGCTTAATGGAAGAAAAAAACTGCCAGAAACTCTGAAGTCTCTTGGTCATGCGTATGTTGAAGCAAGCACAGGGAACAGCAGAAAATGTCTACCCTGTATCCTGCTCTAAAAAGATTCTCTTCAATCTTTGTTGCAATTTTGCTCTCAGTTGGAACTGCAGCTCTAGTACTTTTGGCTGTTAAACTTTCCCTTGCAAAGCCTCAGAGCACAGAAAATTAATCCACAAGACACACCACCTTGAGAAATGAGACAAACAAAAACACAGTGAAATGAACAGTTTTAAACAGAACAGTGAAAGGAACAACACCACAACGAGGGAAGGAAGCGACATGGTTATTTTCCCCAGCTACTGAACTACAGCACTCATAGTACTGGCAATAGTTACACTAACAACCCCAACATCTTTGAAGTTGCTTAGTATTTCAGGTCCCTCTCAGCAAAGACACAAGTGTTTTGCCCAAGACACAGATGAAAAAATGAAAGAAAATCTAAGCTGAATCAGCTTATACTAAGGCTACATCAGAAAGACTTCTCTTTTCCTCACTCACAGTTGTTACGTCAAGAATAAACATCTTGTTTTGCCAAACTAGAACTGATTGTAGATAATTCAAAGCTTCTGAATCCAAGAGCCAGGAAAATATTGATAAAGAATAAAATCACACCATTTCACCTTTTCTTAGGGAAGGAAGCAACTAACCACCCCATCAGTAAAGCTTCCAAAGTTCTCTTGTCAGGCAAGGTTACATTAAAAATTTCTCCATTTATAAACATTGCTAAAACATTACTTCTCAGTCCTCATCCTTGCTCTAGCTTCACCTGTACCCAATCTAACCAAAATGCAGCTTCCAACATACTTCCCTGTTTCAGCAGTCCTCTTCACAGATGCGTAAGCATAACCAAGAAGTGAAGAATAAGCACCTGGCAGAAGGCATAAACCTTTAGGAGAAACCATGCCACTGCAAAACAAATCAATACAAAATCCAAAGGGGCCTACTTAGCAATTCTCACTCTTTGAGTTATTGGAGGAAACAGTTCCAGCAGATGCTACACAGACTAAAGATATTTGCTGTCTTTGCTTTTCAGGAAAACAGGAAGAGGTCCAAGCAGTAAATCTGGGTTAGAGGGCACCACTAAGATCCTAATCAGCACAAGATCTGCCATATATTTAAATCAGGGATTAGTGCCCCTCTCCAAACACCTGCCTCCACAAAAGCAAGCCAGAAGATGGGGTCAGGCAGGGAAGCTGTCAGGAGAAACTTTAGCATTATTTTTAATTGCCGTATCTCTGCACACTGATGATGTAATAAATCCTTCCTGAAAAAAGTTTAGGGTATACAGAACCCCTGTGAAGTGCAGCTTTAAACATCCAGACAAAACTGGCTTGATCTTCATTATGAGTACCGAGTCAGACTTCTTTGCTTCTGGGTCTCTAAGACAGGGTGTGGCTTAACAAAAAAATTGCTTCAAGGACAGCTCCTAAAACAGCCTCCCACAATCACAAGTTCTGTAACATGCAAATTGCCATGAGCAACCTGGCTACAACATTCTGAAGTACCAATCTATGC
This sequence comes from Rhipidura dahli, assembly GCA_013399225.1. Classification (NCBI taxonomy): domain Eukaryota; kingdom Metazoa; phylum Chordata; class Aves; order Passeriformes; family Rhipiduridae; genus Rhipidura; species Rhipidura dahli. Next base: position 2,377,757 of record VXAC01000337.1, on the reverse strand, counting down.
AGGCAAAAGTTCCTCTAGCAGGCCCAGCTCGTCAAACATAAGCCTCAGTGCTGTGAATTAATAGGGGAATTTGCATCATGAAGAAGCCTGTTCTGTTCCTCCACATTATTTTCAAATGACAGTTCAGCATTTGGGATCACTCCTTTCCCTTGACTATTTATCCATGCCCACAGCAAACAAAGATAATGCCTCCTGGTAAAAAGCCTTAATTGTAGCATGAACTGAACTGCTGGATTTTTAAACATGCTTTAAGTAAGGCAGCCTGAATCTGGCTTTTAATGCTGAACAAAGAGACCGACTCATGTAGTTAACAATCAATCTGGACAAGACACAGAGAGAAAACACAACTCTCAGCATGCCATAAGCTCTACACAGGAATGATCAAAGACAAGCAACATGCAACAGAAATGGTACAATAGCTGAGTTTTTTCCTCTGCTTTGTATATTCTGACAAGAAGTTCTGTGATAGTAGTCAGTGACTAGATTTAGAAGCCCTTAAGAAAATCTGTATGTGTGCACATCAAGAAGAATACAAACACCAAAAGAGCTAATTTGAACTCACAGACAGAACCTGGTATCATCTTGTAAAAACATTCAGAGAGCTTTTCATTGAAAATGCTACCTTTCCACTGTGTCAACAGAGAAGTTATTTTCAGCTAGTGAAAATGCTTTTCCCTGAAATGCTGAAACATTTCCAGTCTCATCAGAAAAGCAAGGTAATGAAGAGAAGTACTTTTAAAGACTCAAAGCATCATCTAAAGAGACCTCTTATACCAATAAGCCCATATGTCAGGAGCAGGGCTTGGCTTGCAAATAAGGTTCTGGTAACAAAACTATTTCTTTCCACTGCAACAGTTTTATATTTCAGAATTGCTCTTACCAGAATAGTGTATTTCTACATAGAAATAACCATGAAATAATATTACTAATCAATAACTACATGCCCATTACACTTTCACAATAACAGATGCGTTTGTGTAGGTAAAAGTACATTTAAAGCAGTATAGCTTATTTTTGTAGGTAATTCCTGGGTACTTACCATGGAGCACATGAGGCAGATTCTGCAAGACATTCCAAGGAAGATATTTGTCAGGGTATGCCAGAGACCTGCTTGACCAATTATGTTTAAAATTCACAATGGGACTAGGCCCAAGGGCAAGGACAACAAATACCAACTCCTTCATTTAGCTACTTGGCTATAATATGGAGTATGAGCAACAACAAAGAGGATCCAAGAGCAAATCATCCACATTCAGCAAAACAGTGGCACCAGAAAGTTTGGTGAACAAAGCAGGAGTTTTGGAACATATTTGTTCAATTGCTCAGCTGGCAATTTATGTGCTGGCAGACTATGTAGCCTGGTCCAAAACTTGTGTGAATATACTAATAAGTTAAGTAATTTTAACAGGAAGTTCAGTTCCAAGTCAGTGCAGAGTTAAACTAATCTGTTTCAGACAAATGGAACTTCACTGGAGTAAGAGTCAGTGCATTGTTACTATCAGTCTATAAAAATTAATTTAAGTCCAGTTGTGCCAGGATGAAGTCCATGCCTGAAAATAGTACAACCATAGTCAGCTAAATCAACCTCCTTTTTCAATTCAAGATGTGGAAAAAAAGCATTTTTCTTCTAATTATTTTGATATGATTGTACAAAGAAATAGCTGAAGTTGACAACACTGTACAAAAGACAGCAGTGCGTGAGATTCATTCACAGCTATGCCTGAAGAAAATAATGTCTGTAAAAATGTTCAGATGCTACCACTAAATCTGCATTAATTCAAATTATTCTTTGATCAAAAAACATAATGCTAAATAATAATGGGAAGAGTTGGCAGTGCTGTGGTACAATCACACCACATGGTCTCATAAAGCTCATTTGTTCATCTTGTGATTATATACTCCCACTGCAAATAAACTGATGAATAGATGCTTTCCCACTCCCATCAGAAGCAGAAAGAAAGACATTTCCTAAAAAGTAGGAAAGAACCAGACGAATAGAACAGTGACACTGCAACAAAAGATGCCCTGCTCTTTTGCAGAAGAGCCTCTCCTCCCCCTCTCCTCTGCCCTGGTGAGGCCTCCTCAGGAGCGCTCTGCGCAGTTCTGGGCTGCCCAGTTCAAGAAAGACAAGCAGCTACTGGAGAGGGTCCAGCAGAGGGCTATGCAGATGAGGAGGGAACTGAAACATCTCATAAGGAAAGGCTGAGGGAGCTGGGCCAGCACATCCTAAAGAAGGGATGACTTTACAGAAGAGAGGGGATCTTATCAATACAAATACCTTAAGGGCAGGTGTCCAGAGGATGCAGCCAGACTCTTTACATTGGTGCCCAGCAACAAGACAAGGGGCAACTGGCACAAACACAAGGTTCTATCTAAATAAGAGAAAAAACTTTTTTCCTTTGAGGATGACAGAGCATTGGAACAGGCTGCCCAGGGAGGTCATCAACTCTCCTTCCCTGGGGATACCCCAAATCCACCAGGATGTAATCATGTGCAACCTACTCCTGGTGAACCTGCTTTAGCAGGGAATTGGGCTGTATCTCTGGAGGTCCCTTCCAACCCCAACCATTCCTTGATTCTATGATTCATGACCAATTTGCTCTTTTCTCTTGTTAAAACTGCAGTATGGGATTACAGAAGTGCTCACAAATTAAGCCACTGATAAAAACAGACAAAAGCACAATGGCCAAAGTAGAAACCATTGCCCCATTTACTCAGGTTATGCATTTCAGGTGTCATCACTTCTAGGTTATTACCATGTGATGGCCTACATTATATAAAAGACACAAAAACATGCTACCTAAGTATTTTGGGTCCTTAAATGATGCTTTGCATCCAGACTAACATGCTTTCAGCAGCAAGTACACAAAAAGTTTTCTCAAGCTCTAGCAAGAACCTCTGAAGTTTTCCTGACGTAACAGTAAGATAAAGACAATGCTCTACCATGAATGACAGATAATTCCTGTAGTAATATGTGTGTGTGTGGACATGTACATTTGTACACATGAAAGATATAAACAAGAATGACAAGGGGGTATAAGAAAAAGCAAACTCATTCAGATAAACAAGTATTTTTCATAAAACAGATTTACCTGAGACTCTAACTCCTCCAATTTACGCTTCCTGGCATGAAGAGCTTTACTTGGAAAAGCCCAGAAATAATTGGAAGTTCCAATTCTGTCAGTGTCCACCATGCCATCATCAACAAGGCTTTGCAGAATCTCTTTCACTGACATCGAGGCTAATAAAAGCAAAAATATAAAATTAGAACTGCATAGCACCTGAACTATGGAAAATTATGAATACCACAAGCCACCATCTACAATCATCTACAGTTTTCTCTAATGTCAGCTAGCTGGAAGATTTCAGAAGGACAACATGCCCAAAGCTTCACCTGAAGGGATTAATCTCTTTGAAACCAGCAGTTTGCTCCTAAACACTGCTATTCTGCGCATCTGCTACCAGAGGTTTGCAAAACATTGCTTATAAGTATTGCACAAAATACATGCATATCACACTACAGTACCATAACAAACCCACGAGAGGTACTTGAGAAGTTGTCTTGCAATCTTAATTCTAACTTGGATTAACTTGTTTAAGTTTCTTGATTGGGAGTGTAATTACATTTCACTTTGTGATGCTTAACTAAGTATTTCATAGCAGCAGAGGCACTAAAGCCATCTGTCTACAGACCCAGGAATAACATTCTGATTTTGTTTATATTCAGTTCCAACAAAGAACATCATTTACACTCACAAGGATCAACCTTCTGAACATAACTGATCATCCTAGCAAACCTGTGGTATAATTCACCATTTAAAAAAAGTGATACCTGTTCCACAAATCTAAGCAGTTACATTATCCTCAGGTGTTGAAGATATAAAGACTTTTGAGCTCATTTATGTGTTTTGCAATCTGCTGTTCAATTTCAAGGCTACAGGGGATCCCACACCTTTTGGAAGCTATAGGCTGGATGCCAGGATGGGGGCGTTTTCACATGTTAGTAATTGTTATTTTCAGAGGTACTGGGGCTTGGGTTGTATGGCTAAATGCCTTCATATGCAGAGATAGAATGACTTTGGAGTATTCAAAGGTGTTAACAGTTTTAGAAACCCTAAACTCAAAATTTACTGCAAATTACAATTAAACATAGGCACTGACAAACCTATCAAGACAGCACCACATATCTTCAGAAGCCCATGAATGCCTCTGTCAGCTGCTGACACAACTGAAAAACTCTGCTCTGTGATACTCACATCTGCAGCTCTCTCAGCAAGTTCATTTACTCTTGCAGTGCCACCAAGACATGCTAGTAAAGGACAGTGGCAACTACACAACATTATGCTTTCCCACCCCTTTTGTAAATAAGCATAACAGGAAGAAGAATTAGGAACTTACAGAACAATGCAAGAGCATAAAAAAATCCTCTTGGACCTAATTCTAAACCCATGGAGCTCATCATGAAGGCTCTTATTGAAGAGACTAACTCCTTCCACTTATAGCTGTCCAGCCATTTTTGGAAGGGAAAAGCTCAACAGCACACTGCCCATGTATATTTGGACTAGCATTTTAAACATTTGTGACTTTACAGGTGGATATTTAATACCTGAGTGCACGTAATGATTTCCTACACTGAAAGTCACTGCAGGTCAGGCAGCTCAGAGCCTAAGAAAGCCTCCATCCCACATCACTTTTAACACTACAGCCTTGCCAGTGACCAGCATCCCATTCTAGCTATATTTTCCCTTACTAACATCACAAACCTAAACTTGTACTCAGGAAAATTTAAACTGTAGGACCTGTCCCAAAAATGATTACTTGCTCAAGAGAAATTACTTTTGTCAACACTTACTAATCCCTTTTTCTTTTGGAGCAATCTTCTCTAGATCCTTCAACTGGAAGACATCTTTCTGTGCAAAACATGACAAACACTTTAGTTCCAAATGACAGCATCATCTAAGCCTGATTGTTTTTTACACTAAGTCAATGCCAACAAAAGCAAGCAAGAAATGCACTGTATGTTTTGATAGGAAAATAGCCTGCATATCCCTCAATAGAACTGAAACATTCTGAGAATTAAATAGTAAGAAAAATACTATGATTGAAACAAGCCCTGTTTTTTCCTTTGGTGCTCTGAAGTCATCATATTTCATCTCAAGTTAGACTACAAAGCCCAGGTTAGACTGTCAGCACAGATGCACCACATTGCTCAAGTACTCAAGTGTCACTGAATTTTTTCTAAAAGGTAAAACATGGTGGATTATATATGCCACCAATACAACTGTAGCTTAGCTTTTGGATCTCCAGGTTTCTTCTCCCCAGTGACTCCTTCTAGCTCTGTTCTCAGTGTTTCTAATGCTCAGATTTCTTCCTCCTCCATAAAATGCAGTGAGATACTTCCTAATTTCCTGCAGGCCCCTCTTACGGTAATAGACTTAAAATGAGAAGATGTGCATAGGTAGAAAATAAAGAATTTAACACCACCAGCTCACCTTCATTCCTTGGCTTTACCTGGGGATGAGCCACCTGATCAGAGGTTAAATGAATGAAGTTTTGCCCCTGTAATTTACACCCTGATGTCACAGGGCATAAGTGAAATGCATGTCAGGATATAGAATTCAGCTGCAGCTACAGTTAAGCTCCTTTTAGAACCTGTTTTCCCACCAATGTCAAGGCAGGACAATTACAAGCTACTTACTGTTTCAAAAAAGATCTCCATCATGCGAGCTCTCTTCTCTTCAAAGCTCAGACCTTTTTTCTTGGACTAGAACAGGGAAAAAAAGACAAAAAAACCCCTCAAGACATTCAGTGATTTGATTAGCATCTGCTCAGAATTCAAATCTATTTACCTACAACTTGTATTTTTCATCCTCTAAAATACATTACCAATAAGCACGGACTTTCAGATAAACTCCTTCTTTGCATATAATCACTACATCAACCTTATCTATCAATGGAGGGACCTACCTTGTAGTTCAGAGACAACCTTTTATATAACACAATCCAGCTCCAGCCTCAATGTTTCTTGACACATATCAGTCCCAAAATATATATTTATATAAAATTCACACAAATGTTTAATAACCCTCATAAAGATAAGGAGTACCTTCTGGGTTTTTTTTTTGTTTTGTTTTGTTTTTTGTTTTAAGAATTGCTTTCTATTTGGTGATATACAGACAGTAGTGTGAGTTGTAGGCCATTCAGGTTTTTTTAAGGAAATAAAGAGCATTTTGAGGTATGTCTTTCTTCAAAGGTCCTAACCAACTTTATAATGTCAAGGTCACATTTTAAAAACCATGCTGGTTTTATTTCTTTTCTCTCTAGTTGTGTGAGCAAATATTAAATAACTTAGGTTGAACTACAAGCAAAAGGCAGAAATGGCTATTCACAAACGGCTACCAGCAACACAAAACTGAGAAACAGTCTCCTCTGATCACTTTAGGGATGCTATTTTGATATGCCTCTTATGAAATTAGGATATAAAATATTTCACAAAGAAATAGAGTTTTACTAATAGCATTTAGCATAGTTCTCAACAACCCAAAAGCAGCAGACATAACGTGAATCTGCAAAGTTTCCCCTTGCCCCACACATTGTGTGCAACTACAAAAAAAAAGGGCAAGGGGAATAGGAAGGGCAAAATAGGATGTTGACAGAAAAAAGACTCACTAAAAAAAAAAAAAAGCATATTGTTTCCCATAAGTCAATGGAAGCTAAGCTGTAGTCTAATAACAAGATGCTTTGAGAAAGATATGGTTACGTTTCCAAGTTTGTAACAGAAAGGAGTCAACACCATTTTTACTTTTTAACAACTGCTTCCTTCTTAAAGAATACAATTGGGCAGCATACAACACTTAAAACATACACCAAAGGCAAAATGGCCATACTGACGTAAGTTTAAAAAACAAGTGTAAAAGCTAGCTTATGCACCTACACAGAGACAGGGACAGAAGCAATTCAATACTATATTTAATAGCAAGCACCATTACTATTTTTTTAGACCCCCTCTCGCCTCTTCTAGCCAGCAATACCCTCGGTCAGCACTGCTGTGTCCTGTGACGCCAGTACATTGCAGAATTAGAACCTGGAGCTGCCACGTACATGCAAGTAGGAGCACGAACAGAAAGCAGAGGGATTTAACTTCCACCTCCCTGCCTTCCCCGAGAGCGCTGACATCTTCAGCAGCAACAGGAACAAAACCCGTGGGCGCACGACGGGGAATGGAAGCGTTTCTGGAAGCTACATGTGCTTCTGGCTACGCCCCTCGGTACGCCCTCACACCACCACTTTAACAAACACAGCAAAACAACGAAGCCAAGAGCTCTCTCGATGAAGGTTATTAACTTTCACATTAATTTCTCCCTCCTACCTCACTGGCAGGCGTCCCCGCCACAAACATTAACCACACCAGGAGCATCCATTTCGCTGCCGCAAGCACACGAAGAATGCGGCGCTGTGAGCGCACTGGGGCACACCTGCGATTCGCTTTGCCCGCTCCCACCTCCCCACAGCCGCAGCCAGAGGCTCAGCCTGCCCACACCCAGGCCCCCGTGTCTCGGGGGAAGCAGCGGGCACCGTGCCCACCTCGAACCACAGCCACGGGGCAATGGCTACTCCTCCAGGTGCCGGCTCATTTACATGGCTCTTCAACAAACGAAAGGCACGGCCGCGGTGACACTGCGCCCCCAGAACCGGCACCGTGGGGCCTCCCCGGCGCGGGAGCCCCGCTCCCTGCGGAGCCGCCGGGGCGGAGGGACGGCGAGGCGCGGGCGGCCGTCCCCCCCCATCCCCCGCCCAACCCCTGGCTGCCGCCCGCCGTGGGCACGGCTCCCTCTGCAGCCCCGCTGCCTCATCGGCCGCCCAGAAAGAAGAGCGGGAGGAGGCGGACGGCGGGCGGCCCCGCTTACCATGTCGCGGGCGGGCGGCGCGGTTTGATTCCGGCNGCCCTCAGAGCCCTCACAGCGCCGGCGGCCGCACAAGGCGAGGCGCTTTCGGCCAGCGCGAAGGTGCGCGTTTTTGTTTGTTTTGGTTGTTGTTGTTGGGGGGTTTGTGTTCGTTTGTTTTGTTTTTTTTTTTACCGGCCGAGTGGTGTCGTAGAATAAAACTGAGGGGACAAAAGAACCCGTGAACTGTGGTCTAACACGCCGTGTATTGTCCGACTGGCCTGGCACGGGAGCCACGGGACGTGGAGAAATAAAGTCCTCGCTGCCCGTGAAGGGTCTGGCCACAATCTGATGGTGCTTGAAGCAGTTGTTCGTTGTGCTGACTGTTCCAGCAACTCTAATTACTGACAGCTTGTTTTAATTGTTATTTGTGTAGTAAATCACTTTCCTTCAGCTGCAGCAGTTCTGGGAAATTGCTTTGCAACAGCAGTGGGTTCATATCTGCCATACTAAAGCTAGAGTTTAAATTCAAGCAAATGAAAACGTGGAAGCTGAGATGTTCAGGCAGTTCTTTTGAAGATTTTTCATGCCTTTTGCAAGGTGACCCCCTCCCTGGAACCTGAGGTTCTTTTCTGTGCAGCCCATGATCCCATTCGTCACTGCGCTCACTAGCATATTACTAAAAATGAAATGCAAATTAGGAAAGACATTTTCAATATGAAGCCTTTTGTTCTTTCACTCTCTCATGTGCATCACATTTGCAACTTGCTATCTCGGGATGAAATTTGTTGGTATGCCCCCTCATCTGCTGTGAGAGCTCATCTTCTGTCTCCCTGCCTTCCATTTGCTTTGGCCAGCCCTCAAAGTGACTGTGTCCCCACGCTCCCTGTGACACTTCTTCTCCTCCTGTCACGCTCACCTCTGCAGCCCAAAGGTGAGGGCTCCTTCCTGCTCCTTCACAGCCTGAAACAAAACCAAACTCTGCTGGTTTTTTGCTGCTGCCAAGCAAATGGTTGCTGCAACATTTGCAAAGTCCCCGTTGCACCCTAGATTTTCTCCGAGCGACACGTGTGAGTGGTAGGGAGGGTGTCAGAGCTGAACATGCTGCCAGCAGTAGAGGAAGAAGAGAGGGAGGAAGGGTTTTCAGAGGGACACTCACTCTGAAGTGGGCTTGGGGCATGTACCTCATGTCTTCTGTTTGGTACATGAGAGGCAGCAATGCTGCCTCTACCCATTATATGTGAGAGTAGACTGGCACCAAACACCCAGGTGTCACCCCCAGACAGAGCCAGCACGTGGCTGGAGCACACACCTGGATCCACATCCGTGTTTCAGCAGTTGAACAGGATCACAGCAACCCAGACAGCCCATCCACCTCTAGAACATTAGGCCATGCTCTTAGGCAATGGTGGGGCAGGTGGCTCAGCAGCTTTTCTCTGCCCATGGCCCCTGGGGGCAGCTGGGCTCAGCTGCCCCGCGTGCCCTGGCAGCCCTGAGGCCTTTTCACAGTGTCAGGAAAAGCCACAAACGCCAGAGGTTTATGTCCAAAGAGGAGACAGAGGAGTCCTGCAGCTTTATTCGAATAAAGGAAGAAAGTCCACTGGGGCACACACCCACCAGATTTTCTCTCTCTGGAGGTTTCGGAGGGCGCAGCCTCCTTTTGTCCCAAACTCCCGGCCACATGTTGCCCTCCTCCTTTCCCCACTGCCTGAGGTACCAGGAAGGTACAGACAGCCTCCCCAAACCGCCTCCCACATATTTCCCCCTGGAACCCACTATTTTACCCCAGAGTTCAGAAACTCAGGCTGCAGACCCACTTGTCTGGTTCAGGAGCCAAACTGTCCAGGCTCTGCAACAAACCTGCTGCCCAAAGTCAGTAGAGACATGAAGAGCCATTTCAAAGCCGTTAACACCCACACCTGCACCCATCAAATTGTTTGTAAAGACATGAGCTTTCCCCTCATAGGCCACATCACTGGGCCCAATTTGCTCTGTAATAGGAGGTTCCCTAACACCTCCAACATTTTGTGGCACCAGATCAAAACTAGTTAGTTGAAAGACCATGGGGTGAAAGAGGTCCCAAACAAAGGGGAACTCACGGTGTATCCTGATGCTTTGTCGTTTCAGGGGTGGTTTTCCTTCACTGCATAAAGTGGAATGAATGACTTCTAATAAAATACATAAAGGCCTGACATTTTTAATGGGCTTCAGAATGTCTAAACATTCTGAAACAGATATTTCACAGAACTGCTAGTCATATGCTATGATTCTAAAAACAAGACAATGGATGGGAATATTGTGGAAGGGATATTCATTACCGTGTATTTCTGTTAGAAGACTGTTCTCATTTTCCTGTGATTTTCTTAAGCTTTAACAACTTGGGCTACATGTTCTATTCTAGGACTCTGAGATTTTTAAGTACTGGTCAAAATAGTTTTTCACTGTTCCTGAGTTAGAGAAAATGCAGTGCTTTGTCAAAGTTACATTATGCTTGGCTGAGATGAAATTTGTACTCTCCTTCATTTTGCTCTTATAATTGACTGTAGTTTACTTACAGTTAGAAATTCTGTTTTGAAAGGACAATAAAGCAACAATGGCAGGAAGCTTAGGCAGTAAGAGAATGAAAATTGTCCTACTTTAATTTTGTTCCTTTCATACAGATGTGCCATAATACAGTCTTAATTACATGAGCTATTTTTTTCAGGAGGGAAGAATTCAAGTTGAATAGCAAATGAGTTTATTTCTAGAAGAGTAAGAACAAGCCTTTCCAGTCCTGTGGCTGCCTCCCACACCACCTGTATGACTGACAGCAGTAGAGCTTAAGCATAGAGGACAAGGAGAGTTCAAGGATATGCTTACCCATGGTGGGGGGTGATACCAACTTCTCTGGGATCCAAGCAGCCTGTCATGGGCTGTGGCCACACACCAGGAAGCATTATGATCCGTGAGTATCCCATACAGGCCAGTCTCTGCAGCATCTGCTGCCTCATTTCATCCTCGAATGAGCTTTTGGACTGTAAGCAGATGTTCTCCCTACAAACATTTAACCCTTGAGTGAGAAATGCTAGCTGGCCCTCCCCCAAAACTTACTGCCTCCACAGCTTTGCTAGGCAGAGCTGCTGAAGTGAGCATGGTGGTTATCCTTGAGGTGAGTAGCTTAAGCACTAGGATTTTGCTCACTAGGCACTTCACTGAAGGAACAAGGCATTCATATGCCTACCTCAGAACGGACCTGGGGGCAGCAGCCTTCAACTGCACGTAGCAATGAGCAGCAAGTGCTGGGTATCACCTCCACCAGCCCAGCTGAGGCCTGTCTAGGGAGAGCATCTGTCCACAGAAATTACATTGACTGTCCCATTCCACTGGGATAGTTCAGTCTGGTCCAAATTAGGGAGGATTCACATGAACTGTCAGCAAAACTGTGGGCAGGGTTAACTGCAGAGCAGCACAGCTGGATGTGAGAGAGAACTTCAGCCTAAGGAACTATGAAACATTTTTGAACGTGCAACAGCATGTTAAGGGAGTACCACTCTAAAGAGAGAGAGCCTGGCTAGCACTGGCTGCCCAAAGTACATGCTTCTTTAGCTACTTTAGCTACTTTGGCATTATTCTCCCTGACATTGTTTCTCCTTGGTGAGACTGGGTTCTGTAGTCCTAGTCAAAGAACTTTTAAAAGATTCTGCTGCCTCATTTAGATATTTAACTAAGAGAGTCAAAGAGGAAGTTGGCCATTTACTGCAGATTTTTTCTGGTAAATGACAGTATTCCCCAGTATTAGTGTTCTGCCTGTCTGATTTTGCTCAGAGGTGGAGAGCTTCTGCTCTAATAATTCAGGGAACAGAAAACATTTCTAGCCAATCAATAAGAAAAGATTGGGAATGTAACAAGAGTCTTACCTACTAAGCCTGGTGGTTTCCGGATGTCCTGTGCTATTGCTTCTGTTCTTTGTGATCTTTTTTTTATATGGGAAGGAACAAGTGCTCTGCAACTCTGAATGTCAAACCAACATTGCTCAGCTTCAAGATGTGATGTTCTTTTAGCTGGCAGCCAGATAAAGCCTTTTGTAAGTATCTGAACCTCAGGGCAGGTAGACAGGTACATTCAGCACCAAGAGTCTATTCGCTGAATGTGTATTCATCTGGAGACTGGCAGAAAAGCAAAACTGATCCATTATGTTGTACTAAGTTTGTCTTCAGGAGAAAAATGAGGCATCGAAACATGGCTGCTGACACTCCCTATGACTTGTAAGAAAGAATAAAACAGATTCCTCTACAGGGTTTAGCGGAAAATTCCACATAGAAGGACAGCAGCTCAGTATTTCAGCTGTCCCATTTCTGACCTGCCACTGAGCAAACACTCATCACTGAGGGTTTCACTGACCCCTCTGGTCCTCTCCTTTGAGGTCGTGTCCAAGCCAAATTACACATCTGCAGATACTGTCTTTATAAGCAAGTTCCCAGTCACACTGAGTTCTCAAACGGTTCAAGTTTGGAGAGTTCACAAAACATAGGTACTATGTAAAATTAAAGTTAATACAAGCTGGAAATTTATTCTTACAGGAACAGAGTCAGACTGAACTCCTAAGGCAAATTTTCTGTTCTCCACAATAATTTCATTTGATTTTCTGCAACAGACCCTTGAAAGTTTATAGCACACCTCAGCTAAAAAGGTACAGTGTATTTTTTGTGATACAAGCAGGAAAGCTTACAGCTCTTAATCTTACTGCCACCAATGAAAACCTTAATTTGTGTTCCTGAAGGAAGAAGGGAGTAACAAGGAAGCTCCAACTCTGCACCATCTTCCCAAGAACTACTCAAGTCCCTCTTTCCTCTGGGTCTACATAAAAGCTTAACACCCATGAAAAAATCACAGTTTCCTTAGTTTGTGATCTGTGGTGTCAGGGAAGAAATTTGGAAAAACTTCCCTGTCTTCCTGCATTGTGGGGTTACTTTTAGGGGCAGTGAGTATGAGACACATGAAAAAGAAATCCTTAACCATGAAAGTAACAGAGGAAACAAGCTTTATTATTTGAAATTTTTGTGCGTGGTAAAGGTACACATTTGACTCTGGTTTGCCTACATTTCCAAGACAGAGTAATTTTTTTGTCAGCTAAAGCATTATGAATACCATGGCACACAGGAAGCTAAAACTACACACATACACACCCGCACACACATACACACACACACACACACAAACACTTTGTTGTGCATCTTTCATCCTTGACGTTAAGGAGAAAAGGTTTGTATTTAGCCTCATAGGTATTTTAAAAAAACCAAACAAAAGCATCATCATCAACAACAAAAAAACAGTGAGAAAAATATTTCATTATGAGTGCCAAGAGAGTGCAATGCTTACATATACATAAAACATATATTGACGTACAAAGATGGAATGTACAAAAACTTTTTAAAAAAACATGAAAAAAAGAACTGGAAACACTCCTAGAACTGGAAAGCTGCAGCATATCAACTGGTAGAGATTTCTATCAGGGGCTGCTGCCATACACTTCACAACTTAGGGAACATTCCCATGTCATAAGCCAAAGGAAAAGTGTCAGGGTTAAGGCTGTGTTGCTCACAAACATCAGCTGAAGTGCTGTACATTCATCAAAAATAAAATGACCTGTTAGGAACCTTCCCACTCCATAGCACAAACACCTTTCATGCACTTTCCACAAACAGGTCAAATACTCGCTGCCCACAATTCTTGAAGGAAATTTTGATTATACATCATGATTTCATAACGAGCTGTCTCCCATAACTGAAAGTCATTTCTTTAAACCAAATACAACATAATGGGCACTTATAGTTCTCATTACGGCAACACTAGACCCTTAGTTATAAAAAATATTGCCATAAAATCAAAAGCCCTCTAGCTTTTACAGAACAGATGAGCATTTATGAGTAAAAAACTTTCCATCTTCATGAGGCAAAGGCTTGCCTAAACCATTTTCCTTTTCAATACATTGATGCTGGTTTAGCCTATGTAAAACTCACCTGTTGTTTACATGGGATTTATCTGAACAGATCTTTTTATTCTATTCACAAAACAATGAAAACACAGTTGGCTAGTTTGTCCTAAAATGCTCCATATGACACAAAATCTAATAACCTTTTGAGAGTACTTTTGAGTTGAAGATTAGTTAAATGAAGCACATACTTTCACCATTCATGCTGTGCTGCTAGTCAATTAGCATTCCAGGAAGTCAAGGGGACATTTGGTTATACCTGAAATCTGGCAGCAGCGTGCCTCTAAAGCCTTTAATAAATGCTAACAAGTCAGCAAATCATATAGTGCAATTCTGACCTTCCCTTAACTGGATGAGAAAAAAGTCTGCCAGTTCTTAAGTGCAGAATTTCTGCTTTGGTTGCTCTTTGTAAGGTTTGTAAGCCAAGCATTTTAGTAAAGTTGGCTTCAGAAGCACACTGTAAAAGCAATGTGTTTCTCATTTTCCCAGTGCCAGGCAGATAAGGTGGAAGGGAAGGAAGGGAATGCCCTATGCCACTAAATTTGAAATTTCAGTTGACAGCATTTACTGTCAGAAGGAGCTTCAAATTAGTGACATTTTTTAGGTGTTGCTCTGCTGATAGTGTCTGAAAATCTAAAAGACTACTCAGTTTTAAGAAAAAATCCACAAAACCTCTAATAGCTTTGAGCTGGGTTGTGAGAGGGTTATGTGCAGAATTCACTATTTCATCAGGATGCACTGGGTTCACAAAGGTTATCTAAAATCCTGGTAAACAGTGCTGGATTAAAGGGATTTGAAAGCTTTTGAAGAAAAGTATATGCATGAAATAGCACGGTCTTAAGTATCTGTTTTGATATATAGGTTAGGATCTGATTTTCATGCTTCTCAGAGTTCCTGACAATAGTGGATTTGGCAATGTTTTCTGAGGGGTAAACATGCAAGCTTAGTAAAATTGTATGATTAAAATCCATATTTGGAATTTAATATGATAACTGACAACCACAGCACATTTTTGAAAAGTTTTTATCTCAATCTGTGCAACCCCTTCTCTTTATTAATAAACACAGTTCAAATGCTACATACCTTTTCTTCATTGATAAATGTGCCATTTAAGGGCCTTCCAATGTCAGGAAGTGTTATAAGGACACTTAGAATGAAAATTTGATCTACAACTTTGTTAAATTTTGATAGGACAGTTTATTGGTAATGACTGGGATACCATCTTCAGAATTTTAGGACAAACTCAGTTCAAGCAGAGGATATTTTGTTCTCTTAGTAATAACAAACTTGAATTTTAATATTTCATAAATGTTACCACCAGTGTCTTAGCTTCATTACAGTCCATCCTTAAGCTTCATGCACAAATATTTATTCCAATGAAATAAGGAAACTTATATTTGCACGAGAAATTGTAAATTGGCTCTATGTGCAAAAAATGAACAAAGGAAAGAAGAGGAAATATCTTTAGGCAACAGTAATTAAAAAACAGACAAACCCCCATTTAAGAACCCTGGGGTCTGCCTTTTTACAAGTCAAATGCAACTTTACAAAAAAACCATTAGTTTTTCTCAAATTCATTGAAACAACCACCTTAACCTTTTAGAAATAAGACAAATACTTATAACAAGAAATTTTATCAAAGATTTCTTTCCATTTTGCAAACATGCTTAAAATACTCCCTTGTTTCTGACCCAATGCCCTTTTGTTTCAAGGCCCTAAAAATGAGAAAAGAAAGACAGCACTTCCCAGGCTATTGTAGGCACTGGCAGCAAGCTCACCAGCTCCTCAAGCAACACGTAAAAGGGAGCACCATTCTATCTATATCAGGCTACAGTAGCAATTCAACCTTTGACCACTGGATATAGAAATAAGAATAAAGCTACTTTAGAAAGGACAAGTTCATACTTAAGAAAACCCCAACAAACCAAACATTAAAAACAGAACCATGCCTGTAAGCATTTCCAGTTAAATTAATACTTCAACACAGAACACAGTAGAGAGATCTGGCAGAGGAAGAAGGGTCATTTTTCGGAGTACTGCCATTGTCAAATATCATACATATGTTCCAGTTTGCTGAAATAACCCACATTTACTTTTTTTTTTCCCATTTTTATGTCAATCAGTCATACATACATACATACATACAAATTGGGACAAATCTCACAGTCCTTGTTTTGTTCTCTAACAAAATTCCCTTTGATGAAGGACTTCAGGAATTGGTTCAAATTCATTTTTATTTGTATCGTATTTTTTTCTCACATAAAAACAAATAGCTTTG
This sequence comes from Rhipidura dahli, assembly GCA_013399225.1. Lineage (NCBI taxonomy): Eukaryota > Metazoa > Chordata > Aves > Passeriformes > Rhipiduridae > Rhipidura > Rhipidura dahli. Next base: position 2,361,625 of record VXAC01000337.1, on the reverse strand, counting down.
GTAACCCTTGGCTTTCCTATACAACCTCTGTTTACCACAGTTCCTTTGGTTGTATAATGTAGGTCCTCCACAGGGGTACTTCTCTGGCTTTCTGTCCTGTGTGAAGCTGCATTTTGTTTTCTAGGTTAATACAATGAATTGCCGTAAGGAAACATGGCAATGAACACGTACGAAAGAGTGGCACACATGAGGTTAATTGAGTTGACATTGTAATAACCCTGATCCTAATGAACTGGTTTGGTGTCAAAAGGTTTGCGGTTATACAGAAATTCCGCTCCCACCAACGTATCGCTACAATTAAGTTTTTCCAGAGCTTTAGAAATGTCAGGTCTCTGCAAAGTCCTTCCTGCACGTTGAGCAAGAGGAAGAGTGAAAAACAGTCGCACAAAACAATCCTTCATTAATTCCACATGAGTAGGGAATTTGCATTGATTCTCAAAGTGCTAAACATTGAGCTGTGTTAGGTCTGACGGTTAGAGCTAGACGGATTTTGTGAGACTTAATCTTATACTAAAAGGACCTACTTGGTATACACAGTAAGACTGAAGAATGTTAAAAGTGTAATACCTACCATGATAATGAGATCTAGAAGATTCCCAGGACCACCTCTGGGTTAAATAATACGTAAGAATGATACTTCTTTAAATTTGGAAGCTCTGAGCAGGAGCTATCCTTTGCAGTCATCAAAAAGCTTTGGGGACTTTTCCCAAACTTTTCTGATTTTTGCCTAATTAGTTAATTCCAGTTCCATAGATTGCAGTTTGTGTTTATTTCACATTGTCTTTATGAATTCAGTTACAGAGGATTTTTTTATTAACACTTAAAACAAAAAGTTCAGTGAGAAACATAAGAGGTGCAAGTCCTATGTAAACAAGGTAAGTTTGGAAATTATCACAAGAAGTCTTTAAGAGACTCCTTTGTTATTAAAAATGAGCACAAAGTAGGAGATATCCTGCACTGGATCTCTAGGACGAGTCTTTCCTTAAGGGTGGGTGATTATCCAGCTCCAGACATCATTGCTACTGTAAGTATCGATAGACCTTGAAGCAGTGATTTCCAGAGTCTGCGACTACAACGTGGCCATCTGAAGTAAGAGCCAGGCCTTGGGGCCCATACAGTGGGTCAGCAGAGGTGTTAATGTAGGATAAAAATGATCCACTTCCATCGAAAACCTTTGAGGGTGAGAAAGCACAGAAGAAATGTTATGAATAAAAAAGGAAAGTAGCGGACACAAACCTGCTCTCAGTTATACATCTCATTTCTGAAACAGTTGACATACACTAGGATAAACAAGGGCAAAATCCATTCTGTTATCTCACGATATGCAAGTTTATATAAAAATGTATTTTGTTAAAGGGGCCAGGATCTTTGGCAAGAATTAGCACACAATGAAATAATAATAATAAAAAATAAGAACCTTGGCTGTTCCTTGTTCTAAAAATAGTCTACAATAATTCAAACTTAATCAGGCACTCAACCAACACCTTGTTTTCCTAACAAATATTACTGTTGTGGCTAGCCTGATTCTTAGGTTCCCACACATAGAAAACCAGGAATTTGTTTACCCTGTTGACAGTGCTTCCTGAGAACAACTCATAAGCAGCTCCCTCAATTTTATATTCAGTGGAAATAATACATACACTTATTTGTTAGGTATTTGGCAAACAAGACCTTGTGATTAGCACTTAAAAGATAAAAAGAGTGCAACTCTCATAACTTAAAGCAGAATAATTTCGCAACATTTAAAAAAGATGGTAAAAATCTGCTGCATTCACCTCAGGTCATTTGCTTTTTCATATTTTCCACTATGTCTCTTGTCTTCTCTTAAGCTGATTATAAATGACTTATCATCTCAGCAGTACTTGCAAGTGTCATAAGTCATCAAATAACTTTTGAGGAACCAAAATCCTTGGTCACAGTGGCCATCAGAGCTGTGGCCATCACAGTGGCCAGCAGCCACACTGAAAAGCCCACAACCTGACACCACCAGTTCTGAAAGTGGAGAGGCCAGCAACAAGGCATATAAAGGATGGTGTGAGAAACCACATCACTTCTTATACTGATGGTGTTTCTTGGGCAGTCTGAAGGCCAGAGTTACCAACCCATTTGTTAATCAAGCACCCTGTGAAATACAGAAATTTCTACCTGTATTCGGCTGTTTCCCCAATCTGCTACGATAATGTTTCCATTAGAATCTACAGCTACTCCAGTTGGTGCATTAAATTGCCCATTTCCTTCTCCATTTGATCCAAACTTCAGCATGAATTCTCCCTCCTGGTTAAATACCTGTATGGGTTAAAACAAAATCCTGAATATGGCATGGTATCAAATATTAGTAATCTAGTACTACCGGTTCACCTGCTAATTAAGGGAGGAGTTGAAGAGTTCCCAACACATACACACACATGCACACTGAAGGTGGGAGAAAAGGTGCCCATCTCTCCCTCCACTCCATTACACCATACTGTGTTTCCCTTCTCACTTAAGATCTGATTCATCTCAGATACAGAGGCAAAGGGCCCCAGAACCCTTCTGCAGCTTGTGCATCTTGAACTCAAAAGAGCTGGATGCAGATAAGGCATTGGGTTCTTTGTTTCTGTGGAACAAACACACAATGGAGCAGATGCTCTCTTCTCTGCTTCCATAATCTAGCGCACACTATGAATCATGGCATGCTGCTCTCCACACCAACAGTTCAGCAACTGAATTCTCTGTGATGGTAACAGGTTTAGAGAGCAGAAAGATGGAGCGGATCAATGGCTATTCTGTCAGTGACCTGGATGCACCAATGGGACCAAATGAGATACAAAATGTGCCATTTACATAGTACCACAGCTATCTCTAAAATATTTTGGTCTATCTTGGACCCAGGCCCAGCTACTGCACAAGGTCCAACAGTGTTCTTAGAGACTGACTGCAGCTTGCATAAGAAAATGCAAAGACCTGATAAGTGCCGAGTACACACCTAAGTGCTGATAAGGTAGAAGATGTCAGGAAATCATTCTGTTCTCAAACGCCCCCAGTGAACAGAGAAAAAACGTTTGGGAAAGGAAATTAATGAAGTCCCAGGTTAGTGCCTCAGATGATTAAAGAAAATTAAAAAAAAAAAAAAAGCCAACTAATTAAAAAAACAGGCAAAGATATATTGATCTCTCCCTGGGCTAAAGTGACCAAATGAGAGAGAAGCCTACATTGTGCAGGATTTTCCATAGAAGATGCCTGAGGGAAGGAACATCCTTGAAGGTTAATGGGGGCGGGAGAAAAATATTGCCGAGTGAGCTTGTTTAATACAAGACATTTATGGCAGGAAGCGGCTTTGGGACTCATAAGAGTGAAATTAATTTATTTAGTTATTTATAAACTAATTTATTATTTAAAAGAAGATGTACTCTCTGCTCTCAGATTATAAACTCTCCAGAGTGTCAACAGTTACATGTACCAATTTAGAGAACACTACAAAAATAAGAATCTTTTCCAGTTAGTACCAAATTGTAACCATTTGTATCCCATTGAGTCACACCAGAGACAGATGGGACACCCTGTTCTCATTAGAAATGTAATAATTATAAATCCTCTGAGATGCCACACTTCTTACATCTCTTCACTTGTTTTTTTTTCATTTCAGTTTGCCCCTTGCTGTTAAGCCTCTCCAGGCACTCTTGTTACCAGGCGAACCTTGCTTGTGGAGAGGTTATTTGTGGAGTCATAGGCCTCCTGCTGCTTTAGGGCTCCTGCAGCAGTCTTGGTTTCTATGTTGTAATCCAAACTAGGAGCTGGTACTTCCTCACAAATTCCAAAAGGATATGCAAGCAAGGTTGCTATTCCAAACCTAGGTGATTCAGCACTGCTCAGGACACAAAGGTGTCCATGCTTAGGCAGCAACTGCCTATTTCAGGTGAATAGATAAAATTTATTTTTTCAAGCAAAAACACTGAAGAACTAGACTGAGTGTTCATCTTTGTGTTCAGTAAAAATAGGCATGAGGTGAAATGCCAGGGCTGTTGTTGGTGTGTGGGAATGACACACATGTCCTGAGAACCCAGGCAGAACAGCGTTCTGCCTGTGTCCTCCTGCTGCTGCTTCCTGTAGAGGGAAGGCACAAGAGCACGCAAGAAGTGTATGAAAGGGAATGCCCGACAACAAACACGCACAGGTGAGGCATTTCTGTGCCTGTATCTCCTTCACAGACATTTGCCAACACATCTCAGCATGTTTCCTTGGTTTGATTTATTACTGGGACAAACAAACTTCCTATCATACCATGACATTAACAGGCTGTGAGTCAGGACTTCCCACGGGTGTAAGGACTAGTGGCCAGTTCTGCCCAGTGCAGGAGGTACTGAATGAAAACCACTAGTTACACAGGTTTAAAGAGAATCGGGTTGTAAAATGGACACAGTAATCTTAAAGCTTATAGATATGGAATTTAAAGACTGTCATGTATCATCACTTTGTTATAATTTTATTCAACTAGAAATGTGGAAAGCTTTTATTGGGAAATTCAAAAGCCACACTTTTAAAAGAAGACAGAACACAAGGTCAATAACAGGTTTGGCAGAGGGCTAATAAAAAAAAGTAAGTTGAAATTATTTATCTCAAATACAACTTAAGCAATTGAGTTAGAGACCATTATAGTGATACCAAAGGCAATAGACTGTGTCTTCACTAAGCAATGCACTGCATGCACAAAGTTCTCTGAAAGTGCTGTCTTTATAGCAGAGCTCATACATATGGAGTGTGATCTCTTTGGTTTTAACAATATTTTATTTTCCCCAAGAAATATCATAATAACATTAAAATGGCAACTTTCCAAGTTGCCATTAATTGACAGTACCTTGACAGAATGGTTATGAAAATCTGTAATTATAATTTCATTGTTGCTGTTTACAGCTGCAAAATGAGGACCTGCAATACAGAAGAAGAAGGAAAGAAAATAGTAATATCATTAAAATAAAAAGTATGGTTAAATAAAAAAAAAAAAAAAACAATCCAACAGCCTGACAGAATATTATGTTTGGCTTCTGAGCAATAGTAGTCAAAGTGGGAATACCAATTTCAAATTAAGAGTAATTTTACTTTATGTTTTTTTTAAAAAGCTCAGCATAGTTTTTGTAAACACAATTTCTTTTTCAAGCAGTTGTCAGCCAATGTTACCAATAAGCACTGTTCATTTCTCTTTCTTTTGTATACATATGACTATGCAGAGATTTATGGGCCTATTAACAAGACAAAACATGTACTGCTTAAGCATCAAGTTGTGCATACACTGAAAATCATTATCAAAAATGTTCCTGTAAATTCTTAATTGAAATATTTTATGCTCTATGTGCTCACGTCTTACAAGCATTTGAGCTAACAAGTTTTAGGATAAATAAGAAAGTTACTTAGAAGATCACTGTCAGGGAAAAAAGGGCATTTTTTGCTTGACATTGTGTATAGAAGTATGTGTGCAAATTCGAGTAAAAAACAAATGATAGCTTGAAAACAGGCAAGTATCCAAATTAAAACACTTGGTGCTATTTTGAGATATTAAAAAGAACAGAACTCAGTTTCAATTTTCACAGTATATCAGGGAAAACTATAAAAAAGTGAAAAATTTTACTTTGGAAACATTCAAGTATTGACAATTTTCCTGTTTTCTGTAGGCTATCAGCAAGAGAAGTGATACATTTCTTGAAAGCACTGTTAGGAAGTATTTGCCTACTTATTTTCAGGAGGTGCTCTTGCAAATATTCAAATGAAAAGAAATTGAAATACCCGGAAAATGTAAATATATTGGAGCCCAAAGTCTCAGAACTTATATATAATGTGCCATAAGATATGGCAAGAGATGTCAGGATAAAAACACATTGATGCTATTCCTCTCTTTCACTGCGAACCAGTCAAAGGATCAGACCAATGAAACTACATACTTAAAGTGACCCAACACCTGTAAAATGACCTGCATACCTAATTTGGCATCTTCGTTTCAAATTTTTAAAGAACAGCTATTCACTTAAAGTGTATCAGTGGGGTTGTTCTGTTTTTTAAACTTAATTGAATATTCTACTTGAAAGACACCATGTGCAAGCAGTCAGGTTGAATATAAACAGCAATTTCCCCAAACTTACATGGGCTGTTCCATAACTCTGTTTTCCTGATCTCAATCTTAACACTACCCCATTACAGTCATTTTCTAAGAGATACCACTTAGGGCATTGGGCTTTGTGTATCTGATGATTGGAAACACAAAGCACAGAGTTTGAGTTGATTATGATGAACAGCTCAGTGTTGCAATTACAAAGCACTTATAAAATGCTAGTTAAGATCAGTCTTTCTTGGGTCACTGATCTGAAATGCTTCCAGGCATAGGGAGGGAGATGAAACAATCTGGTTACAGTTACATTTGCAGAACAGATGTTGCAGTCTGCCTGACCAATCAAGCAAATGGTGAATAGGAGCTGTATGTCTGGCAGAACCTCTCCCCCGGAGGATAAAGGAGTAGGATACAGCATCTTCAACATGCTCAAACATCATGCAAATGTGAGCAGAAGAGGCAAGAAAAGGGGATTTACATATTACCATCAAGTGTACCTGCAAACTGCTTGTCACCATTTCCTCGACTCCCGAACCTGGTGACTATTTTCCCATTTGGCTGGAAGATGAAGACACAGCATGCTTTATTGTCCACTACAATGATGTGTCCATTGCGATCCACTGAAACTCCTTTAGGGCCCATGAGCTTTCCAGACCCAATTTTGGCCTAAAAGGGAAAACACAAAACAGGAAAATATGTTGGCATGATAGAAATTAGTTAGTACAATTTGAAGATTGTATTACAGTCACACAGCAGAATGGAGAGGCATTTTTTTTCATCAGAAGTTGGAAGTGATTGTTTTTATCAGCTCTTACTATGTACTTTGTAATTTTTTTCTTCAGCTGAAAATAAAGTCTACTTTCTGTGTGTCTTTTCTAGACTGAAAAATGTGTCGCCTCACAAGTGAGTATGAATATACAACTCATAAGAAACATAAACATCAGATTTGTGTGACTTGATAAGCTGCAGGACCTGTCAGAAATGTCTGTGTATCCAGCATTAGGGTACCAGCACGATAGGCAGACAAGCAGAAAGGACTTTTGTCTCTTATTGCATGCTATCCCTGAGTCCAGCCACCACCTTGATGGACAGGGAAACATCTGGATCACTGCGCCAAAGAAATCAGAGTTCCTGGAGCATCAGGGCTGGGTGCGATGTAGGCTATGATGTACTCTGTTGCCTTTCCTGGGTTAGTAAGACACCAGCACCTTCTGAGTGCTCTCGGAAAGAATTTGAGCAGAGCTGAAGCTCAGGCTAACCTATCTTCCACCAGATTCCACATGAGATTGCTTCACTTGCTGCTTAGACACATGAAGTCTCAGCTGAAAACTGCAAAGGAGAGAGGATCATGTTGCCAAACAGCAAACGAAGCAATTTTTGAAACACTAAACAAATCAAAGCTTGTTCCTGTCTTAGGTAAATTAAATTATTTCCATCATTTTAAATAGGCCTCGTGACTACCAAAACCATCTGCCAGCATAATCAGCAACAGGAGGGCAATTGCATACAATATTTCAATGGAAAAATATTCAGTGGAGATGAGATGGATCTTACAACAGTAAATTATTTGGAAAGGCTAGAGAGCTGTCCAATCCAAAAATGTCAGAAGCATTCTTTAGAAGGTTTAAAAAGAAGGGGATCTAAAAAGAGCATCCAAGCAGCAGAGCAAGCAGAAATTGAGATCAAGCCTTCATGAATCCATGAGCTACCTGGGCATATGCCCAAGAAGACTCTAGGATCACCTCACAATCCATTCCTCATTTTTCCACATTCGACTCTTTTTAAGGCAGAGATTCTAGAAACTGTTTTAATCTACATAAAATCAGTTGAGTTTTGACCTTTCCATTAAAATAGGTTGTAAACACCTAATTGTTTGCACTGGAATGGAGCAACTTGTGTCCTGCTTTAAGACTTTTTTTTTTTTTTTGATTGATGGACAGATTTGAAAGCACTTATCCAGGTTTCAAAAGTCTGTACTGGACAGACAATCCACCAAACAGGCTGTGCTGAAATTATGGATTCCTGAAATTTGAGATTTGTGAGAGACACATCCTACAGACTGAGGTCCATATCTTGGTGAAAAACACACTTTTCTGTTTGCATTGGAATTTAAATGAAATCTATTCTAAGATACTCATCTTATTTATGAAATAAGGCCATCTTTCACCTCATTGCCTTTGCAGAGCGAGACAGATCACTGCCTAGAAAAAGCAATACTGTGAATCATAGAATCACTGAGGTTGGAAAAGACCTCTGAGTCCAAGCATTAACCTAACACTGTCATGTTTGCCATTAAACCATGTCACCAACTACCACATCTACTTCTGACTTCTCTGCCCCTCTCCCCTCCCTCCTGCAACTGGTGAGCAGCAGTGGGACAGATTACAAGGCATGGAGAAAATTTATTGCCTAACCCATTTCTCTCATGTTCCTGATGTTTTCAAAGCAAACAGAAGGAGCTCTCCTACCCTTATTAAGTCCCATGCTCCTATTCCATGGTACATTCTGAGAGGTGGGGTTGTAGGTAAAATTAGGAACAATCCTAAAATAAAGCCACCTGGGTTCCCTGAGGATGGCTGCTACCAAGCCACTACACAACCTTTTTCAGTCTCCAGTAAAGAAAATTCCAGGGAGTAAATCTTGCAGGTCCAACATGCAATGATCATGTGTCAGTTTTATGTTCTTCTGCATATACTGTTATAAATCGCCAAATATTTAGGCAAAATCTACCTAACTGATTCACACTAAAACTTCCCCAGGAAAAAACTATTAAAAATTATTTTGTGTGCACCAGGAGAAAGATATGAGCAGAGCTACAAAATGTATTCAGTTTGCATAACAACAAAGCAGCCAAACCATAAATCAGATGCAAATCTGTAGATGCATTTCCTTTGGGGTGATTAAATCATATTCCCCTCTTTCCTTTGGGATGCCTGCATGATTATCTGCTTGAGCATTGCACCACCACCTTACCATCTTTCCAGGATTCCTATGGAAAATGACTCAGACTCATGAGTACAGTGTCTTCCTGCCCATATAAACACATATGGAAAAATATAATGAATAAATCACATACTACATTAATGGGCACTCAGTGCTGAGAAGAGTAATAAAAATCACTATTCTTGGGCCAGGTTTAAAATATAATTTGCAAGCAGCAATAAAGTATGCCCAGCTAGAGTTTGCAATGTTTTGTACTAAAAATCTGTTTCCAGTTTAGATCAAAATATGCTGATGACACATTACTGGATCTAGCTGAACATATTCTTTGTATATTTTTATTTCAGAAAGTTTCTTAGAATTATAGGTTTGATTATTTAGAATAGAACATTATGAAACCCAGTCACTCCTGTTAAGTGTATGAATGGAAGTATTTTCAGGCTTTTTTTTTCCATTAGAAATGAATACAGTATAATGAATCATGTAAACCCTTAATACAAATAATGTGTTTAATTGAATTCAGTCGAGGACATTATGTCCCTTATTTTATAGGCTCTTAGGAATTTAGACTGGTTTTCAAGCATGTGTTTATAAAGTCACCCTACCAGGCTGGAAAATATTCTACTGTGGGATATTCCTAGAGGTAAAAAAAAAAAAAATCAGCTAGCCTATATAAAAATTTATGAAGACTTTTCCTCTGTAGAAGTAAGTGTGTTAGGGCTTAAGTTTAACTTTACCCATCTTGTTGCTGTCTGAAAGATTCAAGATTGTCAGCAACTAATTACAAACTTTCAACATACCATCTTTTTCTATTAGAGAATTTCTCTAATAAGGAGATACAGCTTTGTCACACATTACAATATCACACTATAAGTGGATTTATCCTTCATGTGACTGTCAAAATTCAACTGTGACCATTTAACTACACTACCTATTCCCATCTGAACATGCAACCAGCTCTTTTCTTAATTCTTCTAGTGAGACAAAGAAAAAGAAGTTTGACATATAAAATGTATCCTTTCATCTTTTCCCACTTACCTAAACTTGATCTTAACTTGACTTGCAGAGCCCTGTTTGGTTGATAACAAGCTTATCATCTTATAAATAACTCTTCAAGACTAGAAAGAAAACAATGCTCTTCTCAGAGGAACAGGAATCATTCTCTTGGCTCTGTTGTCCAGTTCCCTCTCTAGGTTTGAACACCACAGTGGTGAGGAGCTGGTACAGCTGCTTCACTATGCCCTCTCTCCTTAGCCTAGTCCTGTATCTGCTGCAAGAGTTTTCTTAAGCAGTTGGAGTACTTGACAGAGGAAGCCAACACTGTTATCTGCCTTTTACAGATGAAAAAAAAAAAACCACTGTCAAGTGAAATGAAGAGCACTAGTCACCCATGAGATCTGTAGCATAGCCAGAAACAGAAGCCCTGAATCCTAGGACCCAATCTGAGTCTTTATCATTTCCAGGATAATACAGCCTTTCATGTGAAGAAGCTCATGTTTTGGTGCAACCTTAGATTAGAGTTTGTCTGTCGCTGCATTATGTAAGTTTTACAGCCTTGAGAAAACAGAACTCTGTCTTTCTTGCTGCCAGCAACTGAGGAAGGTGACACTTGTCTGCCTGGCAGTGGAGGTTGCCAAGGGGAGTCAGTCCAGTGCTGTAATCAAGGAGATGCCTGGGCCTGGCTCCAGGGAAATTTGCCTTGTGGCTCACTTGACTATTAAAACTCCGCTAAGGGAGAGTAAGTATAAGTGAATACAGAAGGAAGGGGACAACATCAAAAATAGTTAGATTAAACTCAAAACAGCCCCCTGATATTGCTGAGTTAACAACTAGCAGGCCACCTGCATCAGAGGTCTTACACAATGACTTGCAGGCACAGTCCTTTGAAGGCAAATGCAATTATCCCTTTCTCTCTCTCTGTTAAGGTAACACAGGTAACAGAACACTGCCCAATTTAATCTGACAAGGCCCCTGTAAGAATTACCACTGCAAACACACAAGAAATTACAAGGTTTTGCCCAGGTTCCCACAGGCTAGGTCTGATATATCTATGTTTTGTGCTTCCAGTAGATTTTATTTAACCCCATCATAGAATAATATCTTGAGTTGGAAGGGACCCACAAGGCTCATCGAGTCTCACTCCTGGTCCTGCACCATCATGCCCAATACAAGCCCCATCTCTTCATGGCACTGACTGCCCCCCATATCACAGCCTCACCCTTGGTCACACCTCCCAACCCTGTGTGGGTCCCCCACAGCTCCCCCAGGCCCTGTGCTCAGCCACCTGCACCCCTCCTCCCCAGCACAGCTGTCCAGCTGCACTGTGCAGTGCAGGATCCCCTGAACTGGTGCTGCACCCATACAGGACCCCCTACTTCCACTACAGTTCCTCAGTGTGCCCAGTGCCCATCCCTGTCTCCATCCCAGTGCTCCCCCTGCCTCGCTCCTGCTCTCCCCACACAGATGCTCTGCCACCTGCCCTGCACATATGTGCTTATGTCTACCCTCTGTATAAAAAGAATACTTCTACAAACATTTATTTTTCCTCTCATAAATATGGCTTATTGCATTCAATCTAAAAATAGTATTTTATATCACTGATGTTTCATCTCTCATTTAATCAGTCTAGTCCCAAGAACTGTGAAGTCTGATACATTAATTTGTATTAACCATACAAACATTGCCAAAATTGCTTTTGTAATCCAAAAAACATTGACTGAAAACAAAGCTAGGCTTCACATCAGAGGAACTACATTAATAATTAATTTCTTTCAATACCTGTCTCCCTGCTGGCAGTATATTGCACATAAGGTCCTGCCTTCTCCAGGGTTTTTTCCTCCAGAGCTGGCACTATCCAAAATGCTGGATTTAGAGCACATCTTAAGGAGGAAGGAGAACAAGCCCTCTATGTTCTGTGTCCTGATCAAGCCAGTTCACATTAAAGACGTAAATAATTATTTAAAACACACTTTGGATACTCAGAGTATTTGGATTGTTAACTAAATTACATATTTCTTTGGGTTTGTTTTGGTGTTTTCATTTCATTTAGGGACTTCAGCCAAAACCAAGGTTTTCCTGTGTAGCTGTATGTTTTCAAAATTACTTGACAAGTAAAATCTCATTCCCTCTGCAAATGCAAGTAATATATATTTTTTTAACACTTGCATTACATTTTAGTATTGTTTTATTTTAGAAGGTTACATATGATCTGGATACTTCTAAAAACATACACACCTGTTTCTTAGAGAGAGGTCACTGAGGACTATGTGAGCACCATCGCATATTTGTATCTGTCACTTTGCAAAGACTGTTCAGAGGAAGGCCATTTCTTGCTGCACACATAAGCAGCTCAGAACCTGAGCTGTTTGGTCATTACACTGCCAGAAAATTAGCCAAACAGGTCATTTCTCTCCAATGCAGGACTCCAGAACTAAGTACCTAGGGCAGAAATTTCCCTGCAGGTCCATTATCCCAATGAGTGAGTACTGCTAACCTCTGCCAGGGGTGGCTCTCTCTAGTGTGCATCGCCAGACTTGGTAACATGCATTCAGAGAACAGCACCAAATGGAGGAACCCTTTAATTCTCCCTGGCACTGCACCTGAACCCAAGCAAAATAAATATTGCAGGTTGGAAATCATCAACGTAGTGTAGTATCTGTCTTACTTTACTCCCATTACAGGGATCAGAATTGCTATGAAAATAAGAGGTGTGCTTTCCTTAGAATTTCTGATTTCTGAAACCTACAATATCATTACTGTCTTTCAGTTTTTGCAGTGCACAACACACCACCTAAAACACTCCTGTCTATGCTGTAGCACTGGAACAACACCCTGGGTTACCTTTCCTTGCTTTTATTAGCAACAGGATCACACATGAATTATACACTTCATTTGCTGAGAAGTATGGAACAAAAGAGTAAGTCAACATCAGTCTGCTACCTTCTTTTCTCCTCCATATGTCACTGAAGAGCTTCACATACTCCTTATAAGACTTTGTGTTTGTCTGTGTGCATGCAATATACCTGCACACACCCTTCTGTACAATCAGAGTACTAATGATGTGAAGGTTGTTGAGCTTGTCCAGCTAGCCTTGCTGGCACTTGCTATGCTCGGCCATAAGTTACAGAAAGGCATCTAAGCACCCAGTATGAAACATGTTGTCCCTGCTTGGTATAACATCAGCATTGCTGCTGTGAGCTCCTCCTATTAATTATACGATGTGGCTGTGTCAGGGGTTTCGGTATCACAACAATGGAATTTAGACTAAGTTACAGCCAAACTATGCAGTTGCTCAAAAAACAATGTTACTTTGCATTCCTTTGTAAGACAGAGAAAGCTCAGGAGAGTTAACATTGTAACTCATACCTTAAATTTTCCATCTGATGAGAATATGCTAACCCATTTGTTATCATAGTCTGCAATAATGATGTCACCACTGGGATGCACAGCCACTCCCGTTGGCCGCTGCAACTGGCCAGGAGACCTTCCTCGAATGCCAAAACGGCTTTTGAACTGACCATCATTGGAAAATATCTGTAAGAGAAAACATGAATTTTAAAATTATGTCCACCTATGACCATCACCTACCTATTCCTTGAAGCTTAGATTTTAGCAAGTCACTAATGAACACTATAGTCAAGAAGAGAGCTGGAAACACGAAGCACTTTTACACAGTCCATATTTGAAAGTGATATGCCTAATTTAAGAAGAAGCTTCCATCTGGAGTTGAATTTCAAAAAAAAAAAAAAATCTCCACACTTACATTGCACTGTTTCTTCAGTGATCTCAAAGTACTTCACAAACATTAGTGAATTAAGCTTCACAATGTCTCTCTCAGGTAGGAGGGAATGGTATTATTCCCTTACTAGAAATGAAGAAACTGAGGCACTGAGTGACTTGGCCACATAAGTCTGTAGAAAACATAGGAATATGGTTGTGTCCCCAGGCCAGGTAACTAGACACTGAAGTTCCTCTGAAGTGGCTGCAAGTTGTGAAGCATGAGGGTGCTGATGAATGTGTGACTCTGTCACTTTGAAAAGGCCTGGAAACAAGTTCTCATGGCATGTGGCTTGCTGGTTCTCACATACAAGAACAAGCCACATGCTGCTGCCCTCTTCGTTGCTACCACATGGGCAGCCTGGAGAGTGATGACAAATCGTTAATGGTAAAAAAGTTACACAGCAAGCAAAAGAAAAAACACAGCTTGATTTTCACACAGGTTACAGAAGCCAAGAAATTATGGGTGTCAGGGGTGCTACCACAGAAAAGATTTGATCATATCAGAAAGAGAAATCAATTAAATAGACTAAAAGCTACATGAAAATGACATCTATGTGTTTCTTTTTCTATTTCCTTAAGAAATTGTATTTGTGGCACCTTGCCCTAGATTTATATTTCAAAACATGAGAGTGATAAAATTTACAATGTAAAGTTATATTTACAAAAAGGCATTTTTCCAGATTATTGCACAAATTATTTTTTCATTCATGGCCAAACATCATAAGGAATGGAAATAAATTCTGATTATATACTAGATATAGTACAGATCTGAAAAAGACAGCTGCAGGTCAAGAGGATGGAATGTTAATGGGTGATAAGTTGAGCTTCCCTTGTATTGTCTGTATCTGCCTGAATTGTACAAAGTGTGTCTCTCTGGGGCTACAAAGCAGGCAGAGGTGTGGGGGCAAGGAGAGAAACACTGCAAGTGGCATATCCTCATCGCCTCATACCTGCACACACTGGTTGTTGCTGTCTGCTATTAATATTTTTCCATTTGTAGATGCAGCTACGCCTTGAAGATTTGTAAATTCCCCTTTGTTTCTTCCTTTGGTGCCTAAAATTGAACACAAAGCATATAAGAAATCAGGTTAGACAGGACTAATCAGTTAGGACCCAAATGCCAACACATGCAATTATTACATTTCTGATCAAAGGATTTTTATTTTGAAGAGTTGTTCTCACTGCTACAACTTCAAAGAACCCTCTCAATAACAGATACACAAATCTACCTACAAGCAGGGATTGTTCAAGGGACTGTTCTCACTCTTCAGCATGTGTGTCACCCTAGCCTCCATCAGTGTTAATTGCCTCTTTGGCCTTCATAAATCAGTGTTCACAAATTGCCTCTTGTGTGAAGAAAGTAGTAAAAGGTTTTTACATAAGTGATGGACTTTTTTTAAACTGCAGCTTTTTATCCTACTGAAAAGGCAGTTAAAGGGCAGTACATGGGAACATACAGACAGAGGCTAAGGTAAGAACTTGGACAGATGACACAGGTTTAGTACCATTAGCTAAGTCTCCTCAGTGAAATCACAAAGCTGAGATAAAACATATCACTTTGGATGGGGCTATTTCAAGACAGAGAAGTTTCCTATTCCCTCATTTACAGTTTTCAGTCACAGGCTTCAACAATTTCCTTAGCAGGGAAATTCAGATGAAGAACTAGCTTTGAGCAAGTGGAACTTGTGGGCCAACGAAGACCAACAGCTGGAGACTGAATGCTTCTGGAGACACCTTGGGTTGTTCTAATAAAGCACCATCCACACAGAGTAGTCTCATTTTAACCCAGGATAAATGCACTCACTATTTACATAGAACTGTAAGTCTTTTATCCAGTGGCTTAAGGTGACAAGGAGTTGTAAAATGTCAATTTTTCACAAAAGTTCATTAAGTTTAGGTGGCTAATTACTTAGATGTTTGTTCTGAGACATTCCAAGGAGCATTACAGAGCAAACTGATGTCTTTAAAAGATCAGCCCTGAAGTGGTTGGTCCAAATTACACCTGGAACACAGGAACAGGATCCAAATTCCTGATTTGTTTGTAAAGGAGGCTCAGGGGTCTTTAAAAAAGACTACAGTTATGATCTTGGACTCCAAGGTTATTTATAATAAATGAAGGAATTCTGAAACAAAACAAAATAACCCCACCAAACAACCACAAACTCTATAAGCTGTTCTTTCCAAGATTTAGATGCAGGGCTATTTTTTTTGTGAAATACTTTTACAAGCATTCACTGGCTGTGTATCAGACATTAATTGGTTCCAATATGTGGTTTTAACTGAAAAACTTGTATTTCATTTTAGTTAGCCCAAAATATCCCGGGGCTCAGTGATTAAAACTGTTCTGACCATGATGCCTAATATAAGACATATATATCAGCTCTAATTTGTATTTAGCTTTCATCAGGGATGTGCATGCTCATAACAACCCTTCTTTCTTCTGTGGTGATGGCTGTGGGATGCATATTTCCTGTCACTGGCTAACAAGTAACATTTAATTTCTCTGCATTCAGTGCTGCAAGAATGTCCCTTTGTTTCAAGACTTATTTTCTTCAACTCCATCTGCTTCATCCTCTAAACAAGGCAAATGCTTCTCACTTTTTGTACTGCAAGGGGAAAGTACATATTCACGGAATAGTGTGTTACATACCAATTACATTACCCATACTTGAGCCATTTCTGTTTATTCTTTTAATAAGCAGTGCCTGAGGGATGCATGCAGCAATTTTTTTTCCAGCATATGCTAACGATAAGTTTCCTTTTTGCTTCTTAGCCAAAGAGAATGGATGAAAAGGGAGAAACATTCCTTTTACTACTGAGAGTAAAGGGAAGACATTTGTTAGAAAAGAGGAGGCGTAATCTAGAGCATCTGGAACCAACTAGCACAAACTTTATGGAATGTATGCTCTTTAGCCTTAGAAAAATGTTCTTGAAAGTCAAGGAATTTTGTTTTTAAAGATAAGAGAGACCTATATAAAAAGTTACTTCAGTGGAACCTTGTAAATATACATCAAAGGAAAAACTGAAGAAATTACCCAGGAATGCCATAGTCACATTTCACAGTAAGTTGAAAAAATAGCAATTTATTAGCACAGTGTGCAGATGAAATTCAGCTCCATGCAATGTCCTTGTACCTAGCACTTTGCAGCTATTAAACCTATTACCTGGGTCCTAATTTGCATACTGGCCTTCATATAGTCCCCTCTGTAATGACAGGAATTCCTCTGCAGAATTCCTCTGCAGAAGAAAGCTTATTTCCTAATGTATGTTCAAGAGGAAATCAGATAACTTTGAACTTTCCATTTTGAATAATTCACTGTGCCAGCAAAGATCTGAAGCCAAGCGCAGGCACTTCAGATGATGAGAGGAAAGCCTGTAGGAAAGCATGTCAGCCTCTGGAAAAGCAGGCTTTTGCAACTGACTCTGCAATACCAAAGGATGATAGCTCTCTTCTGTAAGCAGAAATTCCTTCCTTATGAACATATCTGCCTAAGAGAGAGTCTTCAGCAAGTCTGCTACTGCAAGATACTACCCTCTGTATCAAGGCATTTCATGTTTTGTCTTCCCTCCATCACGGGCAGTCACCCATCTCTCCTTAGCCAAGGGAGGCACCAACATTTCAATTGCACAGGGCTGGAACCACAAGGAGCTTCATTCCAGTGTTTCCCAAGCAGCCTGGTTAAGAGACGAAAGCCTGCATCTTTTGTGCCCTTCGTTGCCCAGCTTTCTCTCCCTCCTGTTCTGAGCTATTGCAGGGCACAAAGGAGGAAAACACAGATATTTTACTGCAAGCTGCTGGGTACTGGGAGAAAACAGGAGAGATTTCAAAAGGGGAAGGCCAAACAGAGTTATCAGGAAACAGATCTATGGCCTGTGGAGTATCTCCTTTTATACCACTTTTGTATACAGACAATAATCAGATTTGGTTTAGTTCTATCTAATTCCTTCTGGTATTACTGCACATAGCCTGCACAAACCAATTAATTTACCTTTCAACAAAGAAAATATGCATTTTCTGCTCTAGACAATTCTAGCACACATAAAATGCTTCATAATTTCAATCTTTTACTCTTGCACAACCGAGGCCATACTGAATCTCACAAAAAAGAAGAAAAAAAATAAACTGAAAGCCCATTAGCAATCACAGGAGACGTTAACAATTACATCATGTAACTGTAGTAAGAATCTGCTCTTCAAATCTTGTGAATCAGAATAAACCTGTATAATGTATATTTTTAATGCTCATAGTAAGAGAAGGAGTGGTTTTTGCTTTCTGAGTTTTCCTAATATTAATATAACCCCCCTGCTTGCTAACTTAGGTTCCCCAGCTTCCTAAAATACAAAGAAAAAGCATGTCAATTCCTCCAGCAGGAAGGGAATAGATTCAGAGAGACAAAATCCAACTGCAGAAATATCATAGATTGTTGGAAGACTTTGGAGGTTGTGAGTGGCCATAACCTGTCATGCAGGAACCATTTCTTTCCTGTCTACAGCACTACAAATAACTCTTCTTGGACTCTTTCATATATGGTAGTGAAAAAAAAAGGTAAAACTAAACAGCATGGAAAGGTCTACATACATACTGCATAGAGAGGCATCAGGGAGTTTTCTTGTTTCCCAGCTTCCTTTCCTTTTTCCCTCAGAGTGCCAAAAGATATTTAGTCAAATCTTACATATTATGAGAGAATGATGCCCCCTCTCATAATAGATGCAGCTGAACCACAGAAGTCTCTGTAGTAAAACTGCACTAAATTGTTAAATCTATGTGCTTTCTGAAAAAGAAATCTCACTCTTTCTAATCCAAGTTCCCCCATAACTCTATGTTTTAAAATCAGTCGGTCTGCTGGTTGAAGGCACACTGTTTGTAACCTTTAAAGAAGAATGAATAATTCAGTAGGAACTCTGGCAGATATGCCCACATACTGTTGGTAGTGAAGATGGACTGATTTGTGTTAATTTGCTTTACACAGCATCTGTTCCTAAAAGCTTGGCCAAGACCACCCCCAAGCCCTGCTCGTGCAGCAGAGCCCCTGTCACCACAGACAGGTATGCACAAACCTAGGGGCAGGTGCACCTCAGAAGTTCTTTGCTGGCACAGCAGCCAAACCTCAAATAAAAACAGTCAAATCCAGGCCAGGTCTCACATCAAAGCTGTGCTGGGGACTTTGCCAGCAATGGGATATCAACAGTTCTTCCCCCCAATCCAATACAGGTATGACTGCAATGCAATGCAATGTAGGCCTGGCAGAATTCCATGCTGGCCATCACAAACCCATAGAGTTCATGATGAGCATCAGAGGGATTTGAGCTAATAAACTGGAAAAGGAAATTATTTTTTCCCTTTACTAGGCATTCCTATTTCTACAGCAGGGAGGCTGGACCAGATAATCTACTGTGGTCCCTTCCAACTTTATTTCTTTTGTGATTCTAGGAAACACCCAATCAAGAATCCCTTTGCTCCCTCTAAGCCAGCTTTTTAAACTGTACTAAAGCTATTATTACATAGGCTTTGTTTGTAAGGGTCTGTGTAGAGTAAATTCACAGTAAGTCTCTTATTTGCTTTCAGCACTGATCACAGAACAGAAGATGACATTCACACCTAGTAAGGAGGCTGACAGAATTTCTGTTAAAGACATTTTTTTATTTTACATATTACTGTACCAGCTAAACTTAGATGCTCAGTTACATGACTTAACAGACAACTAAACAATCTGAGGAAAAGGAAAATTGAACTTTCTAGCAGATGGCCAACTCTCTATCTGGCTGTATCTGATGCCAATTCCAAATATAAATAAATGAAGAAAAAAAAGCAGTTAAAGTGGGAAATAGAACCACTACTGCTAAATGGTGTCAAAGAACTCAGTCACAAAAAGTGCCAGAAGAGAAAAAATACCAAGGCACACAGCACAGCATGGCAGAACTAGAACAGAAGATGGGGTCCTGGACAGATCAGCTGATGACAACCATGTCTCTTAACCCTTATTTGAAGGGCATGGAAGAGATTTACCAGGGAAGGTGGAAATGGCTGATGCTGTGAACACCCCTCACCACTGCTCAGCATGGGTGTAAGGCACAAAAGCAGGGTAATGAAAGAAAGACTTCCCTCTCACTTTAGTGCTTCCTACCAGTTGTAGAGGTAGCAAAACCATTGGGCAACAATTATTCTCTAGATATCATAAGAATATTCTTGTTTTCATTTGTATAGACTAAGGACATGCTACACAGATATTGCATGGACACACTCTTAGAGATTACACCTGTTTAAAAAAAATAATAGGTTGAGGATATAAATTATTGTGAGAGAAAAAGAGGATGCAAGAAATACTCTGCTCTTGTAAATAATGAATTACACAAATCTGTGAACATGTAGTCAATAATTTGACCTTGGAATGTGTGAAGAGAACCACATGCCATTTTAAAAGCCACAAATAACACAGAATTGGCAGAAGATACAATACACACATCCCCATGAACAAAATGTACTAATGTTTCATTAATGCTGTCTCTTGTTAATACTAGCAGGAGAACAATCCCCTACTAACAGCTGATCAATTTACTTGTGCATAAAAGCCCATAGATCAGCATACATACAATAGCACACTCCATATACTTGGATGCCTAGAGGAATATTACAGTGTGATTCTCCAACACAGCTGTATGAGCTTCTGGCAGCCCAAATAGAAGATTTATCTTGCCCTGTTTGCAATACAGACTCAGATTTGGCCAGGGCCATTGGAAGACTTCAACAATGGGTTCAAAACAGATACACAGTTTTCTTAGAGAATAGTGATAAACTTTCCATTACCACATCAACAAATGAATCAAATCTTAACTTTTCAAAGTGAGCTGAAATTGGTAGTAAATGAACTCCATGAAGGCAATCCTTGTGAAAATGACAGAGGTTTTACCTGCATAATTTGGAAGTTTGTAAAACCCTAGAGCATTACAGCTGTGACCTTTCAGACAATGCATACATAAGCTCACAGAAGCCCAGAGTACCATCTCTATAGAGTGTCATTCTGTGGAGTGGCTGAAAACTGAACATGAAGTATTACTCTCAGCTCTGTTTTTTCTATAAAATAGTGATCCATATATCCCAAATGTCACCTACCTATTCTGAAGATCAAATCATCTTCAATGGGATTCTCTTTTCTTTTGCCAGTGCTGTACATGCTCGCAGGTCTTTTCACAGCTTTCTGCTTCACATGACCACTGCCGGGAGATTTAACACGCCTCTTAACCCCTTCAGTGGTAGGGGACACATCTGCTGACCTGACCACTTTAAGTTTGAATGGGCTGCCCTTGATATGTTGATCATAAAGTCTCAGTGACAAAGTGAAGTCCCCTTCTTTCTGAACAGTATACAAAAATTCGTAAGTGCCATTTTTGTTGTCAAGTATTTCTCCATCTGCTACACTCCCATCAGGCGTGCTCAGTTCAGCAGTGAGGTAAGCATTGCCAGATTTACAGAGCTCCCCATCTTTGTCCTTGGTTGTGATGGTCACGGACATGGGCTGTCCGATCACTGTCTGCCTCAGACCCTCACCGGTGGCAACTGTTTCAGAGGCAACAGCATTGGTGGTTAAAATAGTCCCCAGGTTGTGAATGGACTTCTTCAGGCCTTCTGTTTCCACTATAAAGTCCAACTGGTCATTTTCACGGGGCTGCAGCGGGAAGTCCCTCTCGGCCAGTTCATTCAGCTTGTCACTCATTTGCTTCTTCACCAGCAGCACTTCGGTTTCGGTGCCGTGGTTGAGGGCTTGGGCTGTGAAGTTGCTGCAGCTTTTGATGCTTTCCTGTCCTTCTAGCAAGGTATCCAGCTGTGTCTGGAGGACCTGTGTGCATTACCAAACACTAGATTAGCATCGTGTTACAAGACCTAACCTAGGAAGATGTAGCATCTAAAGGTCTTGGTAGGAACCAAATTTATGATGTCTTATTTTAGAGTTTAATTTAAACCTTAATTTTAGAAGAAGTACCACACTGATCACCAACCTCTATTTGGAATATAATGCTGCAACACAAAAAAATGACCTGGTTTGGGTATTCAAGACTTTACAGATACACTGGCACACTAAATTGAATTACTGTCCCACCTGTCTTGTTGTGGGGATTTGTTTGTTTGTTTTGGAGTCTTTTTGAGAAAAACCCAGCAACAAATCTAGAAGCTTGAACCCCGCTCCATTTAACTCTCAGCAGTCACAGTTAATGAGACAGTTGCTGGAAATGAGTTGTGTTCACAGATGCAGAGATATTTTGGAGTCATGGGGCCCATTAATAAGAGAGGCTGCAAGAAACTTCTTGACACTATTTCTTCAGAGCCAAGGGAATCTGTGGATTACCCCTCTATGGAAATGGACAAGAAGGCCTCAAGACCTGGATGCTCATCCATCCTGAGGAAAAGTAGGATTCCTGAACCAAATAAATGAAGAAAGGAAAAACTCCCTAGCAGAGGGAGTAAATTGATTCCTCACTTTCAGCAGGCAGGAAAGCAAAACATACAGAATGGGCTATGGATAGTGGAAAGAGTTGGATTGAGTAGCCTGAAATTTTGGTGGGCAACAAGTAGCCACTCCATATTTAAGACTGTGAAAGAGCTTCTATTATAGGGTCCGTTCTGGCCCTCAAAAATCCTTAAAATCCTTGACCTCAAAATTGTTCAGTGTGGGCTGGGACAGGGCTAACTTTTTTTTAAAAAAAACCCCAATTTTGCAATGAATTGGAAAAAGGATCCCTGAATTATAACAACCTAGTAGAGACATTCATGATAGTCAAGAAAACATTGCAGCTGCCCCCCACACTCTCCACTGATACAATCCCCAAACAAAGGTACCCAGTCACACGCTTGGTGTGTTTTTCCTACAGAGAAGAACGAGGGCACAGACATGACTGTGGATTAGAGAAGTTATTTTGTTGACCATCACTGTAAAGCAAATATTTTTGAAACATTTCAGTTGATGTAAAGTAAACTCAGAGACTGGATGTATTTATTGCTATGAAATACTCTTCTCTTGCTGAGACACACTATGTAATGACACTGGATTCTAAAGGCATTTTTTTTCTGAATTTTTCAAAGCTTTAAGCTTTTCATCCACTGGAAAAAATCCAGGCTCACATGTTACTGACATGGGAAAGTGATAACAACACAAAACCTTTTGCAATGAAAACAGAATGAACAAATTTCAAGACTACACTGAAATTTCAAGTCATCTGGTTTTCTAGGAATACAGAAACGTTTCAGGATGCAACACAAGGCATTTCTGCTTGGTCTTTATTCAAGGACATAAGTAGTTAAAGAGACAGCGTAGCTAATAAGCTCCCAGGATGACAAAACCCCATATGCTTCAGGTAACAGGCCACAAACTAAAAGAAAGACAATTTGCATCTATGTTTTAAAATCAATACTTTCTTAAGACAGTTTTCTTTCATTACAAAAATGGAAAATATTAAATCCTAACATAAATAATATTTAAAATGCACATAGAGTCTTACACTCTTTTAGTCCATTGGACAACAAACTGAATTGCAAACTTTTTTTTAGTAAAGTGTAGCCCTTTTATTGTTACATTTTTTAAAAGCATATGATCAGAATAATTGATGATTTGGGTTTGACTTATTTTGCAGGACTACTGTGCATTCAAAATTAAAATCCAATTTCATTTGGTTTTTTTTTATATACAAACAGGTTAGATGCCTCTTTTACTGCTTATGTGCAACTTCATAAAAATTTGATTCTTTAATGCCTAAAACAGTTATTAAATTATTTTAAATCTCTTTAAACAACAAAAGGTTAACATCATATTCTATTTTGTGTAGACTTTGTACACACACAGAGTATATGTGCTTGCTGTGGAAGTAAGTGTGACATCTTGAATACAATGTGACACCATGAATACATTTAGATGAACCTGGGAGGATTTAAGTCCAAATTATTGATGCTAAATCTTCTCTAAGCTGCTGCTTAGCTCTGGAGGTGACTAAATTCTGTGCCCCAATTGTTTTGGCCTCCCTATGATCCTAAAAGTACATATCCTGTGCATATGTTAGAATTTCTCCATTTCCACAGGCTCAGCAGTTCAGCACCTTTCTAATGATGTTTTCAAGCCTATTCTAGATCCAGGAATGCAGCATTCCTCCACTTCAAACATCTGGAGATGTTCAAGCTGCTTGGTAATGGCACTCTTGAAACTCCAGTTGTTGATGCTATTTCCTTTTAAAGACTACTTTCAGGGAAGAAATCTTCCTTTATAAAGCAGAGAACTGATGCCCAGGAAAATAAGGTTTAAATTATTTTATTCTCCTGATTCATACCTAATAATCCTCAACAGAATCTCTACCAATCAGGCTTTTGTAAAAGTACAGGTTTGTGTTTTCTTCCTCTGAAGCTTTGTCTACAATAGAAGGGGAAAACCCTCAGATTCAATCATCCAAATAGGAAGTAAAAGAGTGAATACAGCTCTGAAATCTATTACTCTCTGCATTCCCCTGAAAAAGTGGTATGTCCCTCCAATCCTTTTGTATTCCAACAGGTGGCATCTAACATGAAATATGTTACCAATCACTGGAAAGGAAAACAGGGCTTTGAAGCAAAACAAGCAGCCTTACTCAGTTCTTCAGGACAAATTGTTTGGCCTGTGTCTTCATGCTCATCTTATAAGGCTGGGCACCCACAAGCGAGGCTTTGCAGCACTTGATTTCAGGAAAACAAAGTTCTCTGGATCTCAGACACAATTTGTCAAACTGGCGTCCTGCATCATTTGTAAAAACTGGCTGATTAAATTAGCAGCTTTTCATTGAAACAAAACATGCATCTTACTTTATGTTTAAGGCCATAATTCACTTCCAGCTCCATGAGCAGCACGCTCTTTCGCACATTTAAAGTCTTCTGGAGTTCATCAAAAGTGGAATGAATGTCATCTACGATGCTAGCCTTTTGGTTGGTTAACTGGTGTATGATTTCAGATATAAAATGAAGTGCTGAGTCAATCTCTGGAAGCCTGAGGGAGGAATTAAATTACAAAGATTGCTGTTTCAAAAGTCATTAAACATTGGCCCTTACCCTGGTATCTTTTGATTAAATCCTCTCTTCAGCAGGCTGTCTTTAAATTCGGTCATTTACCAGAAGCAGGTTCATTCCTTTTATAACTACACAGTGGGTCTGGTCCAAGAAAATAAGGCTAAGCCACAGTCCTCCCCTGTGCAAATCCATTAGACTTTAGGCATTACCAACAATGAGGCCTTGGATCCTCTGTCCTTTATACTGTATATCTACTTGAGAAGATATAACTAGATCTACTCCACTTTTTCTTTTTTTTTAAGCCTTTTTGCCATCACAGTGTTTGCACCAGTCTTTTAAACACCCAGTATTATTTATTTAGCGATCATTAAATTAATGACTGGATAGTAGTTTCTTCCTTAGCACTTTATGCCTCTTCTTTGGAGGACACCTGCATTTCGAATGGCCTCTCTTTTGTGAAAGACAGATAGGAATCTTTTGCTCTTTTCACTAAGCCCTCAGTACATGCCACTCAATGGATTTTTTTGTCCTTATGCTAGCTGCACTATCCCTGTTTCCTAGGTAAATACCCATGGCACCAGCACATCTACCCCAGTTAGCACAGGAAGCCAGTGATAAAACTGAAAATGGCAAATAGTCAGTGGGGTCTCCATACCTTTTGTTGACAGCATCCAGTTGGACTTGGAGGGAAGCCTTGTGTTGCTCCACTACATCCTTGAGGGGTACAGTGGGATGCTCTGCGTGTTCTCCCTCTGTGCACTCCCGGCACATGGCTGTCTCACAGGACTGGCAGTAAAACTCCATCACCTGGAAAAGTGCACAACTCTACACTCAAACATGGCACCAGTAACATAACTCAAAGCACAGCTTACTGAGTCTTGAACTCGTTTATAACCAAGCTCTGAGACAAAGCTTCTGTTTTCTTATGCACCAATAATTTACGGCCTAAAAGATGGCTGTTATACTTACATATTTTATATCAAAATGCTCCTTTAAAAGCATTTTATTGTATCATAAAGTGTCAGATCAGCAGCCTGTTCTGCTGGACAGTGCTGGACTTCATTGCCGGTCCTAATATCATCTTTATACTGTATAATAGTAAGTTTTGGTGTGTCTCTTCTGTACTCCATGAAACAACTCAAAAAACCAGGCATTCAACTACCCTCACTAACTTGATCCTTAGTTGTCCCATAGTGTCTGCTAAAGAAAGTGTAAACTTAGGCTGTTTTTCAGAACAGGGCCACCCTTGGAACACCAACTCAATGGGAATCACCAAACAGCATGTTTGTTTATTAGAGGAAAAAGCCCTAAATGAACCAACATGCTGCAGGGAAAAATCTCCATATCCCATTACTAATCCCTTAAAACCATTAAAACCTCATATCTGAGATTGTAATAGGAGTGCTGATCTATACTTGAAAGAGGAGGAGATTATTTCAACCTGTTAAGTACCCAGCAAGATGCTCTTTAGAGATAAAAATAGATCTTTACACGTAATAGATAACCCAAATTCTGAATATATTCATGAAGGGAAAGAAACAGAGAAGTGCTGTAAATCATATGTTAGTCAAAATAATGCAAATCTGTGCAAATTTGGCATGAGACTTTCTTTTACAGCTAGGAAGTCCTTGGTCACAAAGCATTTTAGACTTATTAAAAAGGATATAAGGAAATTCACAGTATATGCTTCAAAGCAAGACACTGGCAGCTCTTTTGCATTCAGAGCATAGCATCAGAATCTTGAATAATGCATCTGATGCTTCTGGCACTCATATCTTGCACAGAGATTGTTGTGCTAGAGTTGTTGGTTGATGAGATGGTTGTGTAGAACCAGCTGTTTTCAGGTGAGCAGAGGGATTTGTAACAGCACCAGGCCAAAGAGCTGGCTGCTCCGAGGCACCTTGAGAATTAAGGAGGAAGAAGCAAGAACCATGATTTGCACATGGCTATTAGCATTAACAGGGATTTTCCTCTGATAAGCTCCTTTCCATCAAATTCCCATTCTTCCCTCTTATCTCAGTTCACAAGATGTGGGATTCACATGCAATGAGGGTTTAGTCATTTGTTGGCCATTCATGTAAGCCACTTCAGAGAAAATTTAAAAGTTGCTCCAAATAACCTGTGTAACATCAAGTAGATCAACAAGTGCCAACCCTCATGAACATTACTCCAGTTACTGTGAATTTAGAAGTCTCATTGTAGTAGATCCTCCAAGGCCTGATAATCACTTTGGTAGGCACTGTGATGTGATGCATTCTTACAGTGCATAGAAGAAATGAGTTAAACAGAGTTTAGGATTTGAGTTCTTTTCAAAGGTTTCAAAACTCTGCAATCAGAAACAGCCAAAAGGAAGAATATTTTATTAGGAAACTCTGAAATCTTCTTATATGGCTAGAAAAAAATTAATGTCTTTTAAATGAGGGTCCAAAATTAATCTTTCTGCCTCTTTATAATGTAATGCTTAGGTTCAAGATATTTCAACAAGCCCTTTATTAATTCAGTATTTTTATCTTTGGATACAGTGATTAGAATCATTTAGTATTTCTGTTTTCTACTGAACACCCCATAATAAATATCTTTATATTTGTAGCCACATAGATAAGAAAGGAAGCATCTCATTGGCATATTGAAGTTCAGCTTAAAAAACTTTCTTCCTCTTCATTCAAGCATCAGAGAAACACATACACTCAAATGATAATAGCAAACAGACCACAAAGACCTAATGTGTACCTCTGCATAGAAATAGTTGTCTTTGCCTCAAAATCAAAATGTTTTAAGAGAAGCAGCTTTCATTTCCCACTATAATTTTTGTATTGTGCATAAATGAAGGAGAAGAAAAACCTAATACTAATACAATTCAGGCTTCAACTCTCTAGATAGGCTGATTTCCTAAGATTTTTTTCTAGCATCTCTTAATCAGGCAAGACTAATTTCTAACTACAGACAGACATGTATTACTGGCTTTTCATCTCTCCCCTCCATGCCCAACATGGGCATCACATTTTGTGACACTCACAGAAAACTTTTCATTATGACAGGTTTGCCTTGTAAAACATCTCAGAAAATGACATATGCCTCTCCTTTCCAAATTCAGGAGAGCTCTTGGGCAGGATATACTATGGCATCCAGCACTGGCTTCAGCTATATTTCCACCGAATTCAATGAGAACATTCCTATCAGCTGTAATGAAATGTGAATTAATACCCACTGGTTCTGAAATCCCATCCACTAATTCCCACCTTAAACCAGACCAGCATATTTCAGCACTGTGATGTAACTAGAGACCCATGGGCATCTTCACTACTGTAATTCAGTTGAATTTACAGAAACTTAGATTTCACAATGCCAAGACACACTAATTCCAGCCCTTAAAAGTTCAGGTGTCGAGGAAAAAGCTCTCATCAATCACAAGTGCCTCTTCTCTAAAATCACATTTGAAAAATCTCATTGCTCATCCTCTGCTTTCTATTTGTTTGAATTAAAAGAGCAGTCTACAGAAAAAGGGTAAGTCAGCTCTTTACCACCTACCTTCCTCATGTCACACGCTCATGCTTAATTCCTCTGTCCCAGGGCTAGTGTATGATTTCCCAAGGCTAGTATACAGCTTTGTATGATTTGACTTTCAGAAGAATGTAAGTCTGAATTACCTGAGAGTACCTCTGAGATACCTGATAAAATTTAGAATCTGGGATTTTTCCTCCCTTGTCACAGCTTTTGCCTTACCCATAGATTACACTTTAATGGGATACACAAACAAGTGATATAGTGAGAAGTACAGAGGTGAGGAGAAAAAATAAAGCTTTAAAAGGTAAGTAAGATGTGAAGTCACTTCATCAGAATATCAAGGATAGATGATTTTTTATTTTTCTAAGTGAAGAATACAGGCAGGAAGCAACATCTCCACAAGTTCAGGAAATGTTTTTGTAAGCAAGATCTTATGCCTGTCAAGTTGCCAAGCTATGCTATGACCTTTTGAGAAAAAGCTAGTCAGAGATAAGGCATTCTCTCTTGGTTAAAAGTGCTTAATTTAATACTGTGTGTCCTCTCTTGTTACACTCTAGCGGCAGAAAATACATTGCCCCACCTTCTACATTGTAAAAACATGGATCCTCAACTCTGAGCTGGTTTTCAGTTAAAATTCAAATAAAACCCAAGTATAGACATTTCAGAATGGGTGATTGCAAAGAAGCTACACCACTCATTACATACAATGGAGTTAGAATTTCATAGGCTTCCCTGCCCTGGCTGCTGTACCTGCCCCTAAATTATTGTAGATCAGTGTTTCCAATCCAGAATGCTTTTATACACAACAAGACCTGCACATCTTTAGCAGCTGAAAATAGAGCCAATCTTATTTTAATGTGTAGGTAGAAGATAAGAATCATTTAGTATGTTTAAAAGTTCCATATGCACCCTATTACCCTGATTTAACAAGAACATACATTTGTGCTCTGTGTTGTGTCAAAATAGGAAAACATTTTTTAATAGTTCAGGCACAGGTAACCATCTTTTGTATTAAGATACTACAAGCTAAGTTTCATTTTTCATAAGAACACACAGAACAAAGATGCCACAACAGAGAATGGGAGGATGTGCACAGAAGGAATAAAGTAAACATACACACATATGGAAAATATGAGTGATGGGAATAGGGGACCAACTGGGAAGGGAAAGTATCTGATCTACATGGCCTGAGGAAGGCTGAGTTACAAGCTGATAGGCAAGCAAATGAGAAAGTATCTCTGCATTGGTATTTATCTCATTTTAATCAGAGAGGTTTAAATCCAGGATGGCTGAAAAGATTGAAAAAACTTATTTAAACAGAAACTTATTTCCAAGCTAATACAAAGAAAAACTGGTAATATTTAAAAGAAATGTATTTGATGCAAATAGTAAAAATTCAAGAGGTCTAACCCCATCCCAAGCACTATGTAAAAATTAACGGAGGGTGGATTTAGTGCAGAACAACTGTTGGTTCTGTAAAGGCATTCTCCTCCAGCTGCCAGCTCAATCCTTTTTCACTTCCTGAAGCCCCCAGTAAAGTTACTAGTAGCCAGGCACTTGGAATCATAAAATACCTGAACTAGAAGGGACCTACAAAGATCATCGAAGTCCAACTCCTAGCCCTGCCCAGGACCACCCCAAGAGTCACACTATGTGCCTGAAAGCATTTGCCAAAATGCTTCTTGAACTCTGGCAGGCTTGGTGCTGTGACCACTGACCCACATTCCAGGGAAGACGTTCTGGGTGAAGATTTTTTAGGTATTGCCTCATATCTATCCTACTTGCCACACAGTGCTCCTTTGTTCTGAACCTTTGAAGCCAGCACAATCCCATTTCCTCAGTGAGGCATGAGGAGGCCAGCACCTTGCCCTGCACACCCTTCCAGCCAGACCCACCTGGCCAGCCTCAAGCAGCTCTCCCCAAATCTTACCTCAGCTCCCCCCATCACAAGGACTAATGTGTGTGCTTAGCTTTTCATTCCTTAGCTTCACAAAGCTTTAAATTGGAGTCATCCTCAGGCTATCCCCAACCCTCCCAGATACTTACTGAAGCGTCACACACTACTCAGCATCCTAAAAGGCATGCTATGTTTCAAGGCAAGCCAAGTAAGCCAGAGAACTTACAAATGCACCTTTCCCTACAAAGGAGTTCTCAGAGAGGTGTAAGGTAGCATATTTTTGATTGTAGACAAGCCAGGGTTTTTTAAACATACCCAAAGAATAATCACCTGATAATTTAAAATACAAAACAAGTAACACCTTAATTTTGACTCTTTTCTGCATTTCACAATCAAGTGGCTCCTATCAGAATGGCTCTGTCAGAAAAAAAGCTATGATTCATTTTAAAGAGAGCAAATAAAATGCAAACAAAACCTAGGAATGCATTAATCAGTAACCAGTACACACAGGTAGGTATAGTACCCATTAAAAGAAGTTACACCAGTTATTCATTAATCAGAGTATACAGCATCAGTTCTACAAGTCCATCTAATTCCAACAGAGACAGAACCGAGCTATTCCTCTGTTACAGTAATCATTACCTATCAGCTGAATTACTCCTCTACAACCAGTGTGCCTGCACTGAGTATCAAATAAAACAGTTCCCAGAAAGCTGTCTTAAACTACTGACACACACTTCGTGGCTTGCAAAGAAGCACAATATTCAGTTTACAATATGACATTGCTCAGTTTTGCAACGTGGTCCACTTAAATGTTTGCATAAGCTCAGCTATGATCAGGAGCTCATATGCCTACCATGAAGTTACACAGGTTAACACTGAAAATTGTGAAGTAAGCAGAGTTAGAGCTGTTCTTGCAGCAGTCTGTGAATATTTTCTCACTTGGGGGTACTTGCCAATGAATACACTGATAGGATTTGAGGATGTATACGGGGACACACCAGATAAAAAGAGTAGGTGGAGGGAAAAACAAAGTAGCCTCCAAGGACTGATATGAGAGACCTACAAAACACTGAAGATAAACAGAAGCTCTCTGTTTCTAGCCTGTGCTGATCCAAAGCATCCTGAGATAGGACTCACTTTTATCTGGCTCTATGGTAATATGTTCACATACCTTTTGGGACTGCCCCAGTGTGCAGGTTAGTTAAGGTCCTTGTCACATATTGCCTAAACAAACACACAGGTACCCACAGCAACAGGTGAGGCTACAAGCACGAGGGCTAGGGAAACCCAACCCGAAGAAGTAAGGGAACAAGGTTTAGTACTTGCAGAATAATAATTCTGACCAAATGTGCCAAAAGACAGTATCCTCCCAGATGATTGGTAAGATGAAATAATAACCTGACTACTTCACAGTGCTCCACTAAGAGCATTTGAGTCAATTAGAAGAATCCCTTGTCTTTTGCTGATATACTATAAAATCAAAGAAATAGTGTGATTCCACTTCCCCTGCTATCTCTTTGGAAATAAGCATCCATGAAACCCAGACAGGTCAGCACACATCAATAGCTGTCTCACTTACATTTCCATCATGATTGGGGCAGGAGAGAGGTTTGCCTGCAGCAACAGCAGTGACAGTCTCCAGGATGGAGGACTCCTCAATGCTGTTGTCCGGCGTGCGCTGCAGGACATCCATCAGGTTGGTAATGAAGAAGTTGTTCTGGAGTGCAGAAACCCCCTTCTCTGGCAGAATAGAGGTCTGGCGGCACACGGGGCAGGAAAGGGTTAAGCTATGGGCTGGAATGTAATTCTGTAAACACCTTTGGGGAAGGAAGGTAGAAGGAGAAAGAAAGGAAAAGTATCATCAAAGAGGGGAAAAAAACCCTTTCATCAGTTAAAGAGATAGTTTGAAATAGTGCTACCCCTACTAATAAAAGGAAAAGTACATCAAACAGGCTTCTGAAGCAAAGTAGTTATGGGGACTATTTTTTTTCTTTTAAAGCTTTTTTTACTATGCCACATGAAAAAAAAGCATACATCATTAAAAGAGTTATATGCCCTTTTTGAGTTATTCATGCAGTTGATCATGCTTCCAGACACCTACTGCATCCTGCTCACAGGACAGTAAAAATTATAAACTATCAGATAAAGTCTGACAGACATGAAGCTGCATCAACATTTGAGCCTGTGCCTTTAACTGACTAAATGGTGGTTGATCCTTGTCTTTCCAACAGAATCTCCTTTAGTAACTTGTATTTATGGGTTTAGTGTTTCAGACGTAAAACATGGTCCCAAAGAAACCAAAGGAAATTTTTTTCATTTCATTTATTTCAATTAGGAAAGTTATTTGGCAGTTAGCCAAAATCAACAGAGCTTTCTTTGCAACATCACAGTTTGTGTTAAGAGGAGTTTCGGAGGAAATTTTTGTTTGTGTTTGACTGGGAGAATGGTGTTGGTGTTTTTCAGAAAAAATAAATTTCACAGCATATAAATCTGACACAAAAGTTCAGCAACCAACAATATGCACAATATGCAGCAGGCTGGCCTAGGTGAGACTTAATGCCACTTTTGGCCTTGAAAATGAATTAAACACCTGCTGGGCATGCAACATATAGTTGCGTGCAATATACTATATTCAGTATGGTCCTGTAACTAAGCAGAAGAAGATTTACAGATTTTCTTCAGGGGAGCAGTGCTACTCCAAATTCCTTGTGAGATGCCAACTGAGAAAGTGTGACCTCACACAGCTCCACAGCTCTTATCCTTTTCCAAGGGCTTTGGTCACACCACTCTTCATCTTCCCCTGGCAGCCCTCCTCCCAACCCCCCAACAAGGGCTCTGTGAAAGGAGAACTTAGGCTTTGCACATCACCACTACACATGAAGAGTTCTTCCAGCCTCTCTCCATAACCAGATCAGCCTAAGAAGATTACAGTGAAAACCAGAAGCTGACCTTAGGTTTAACACATGAACAGAAGTCAGGAAACCTAATGCATGATGGTGCAAATCTTGTCTCACTGACTTCAGCAAGAGTTTCAGTGTTGCCTTTTTTAATGCTGGGATTTCCTATTCTTCTACAAAAGACAAGTTCACCTGACACAGTCAGAGATACAAAATTTTTCTTTCACCCTGTGCAAAGTTAGAGACCACAATTCTTGCTAAGAGGTGGAAATCTCCTAAATTAGTGTTTACACCTCATACCATTTATAAAAATTCTCCTGCCATCCAATATATAATCCAGAGTTGCAGCCCATCCACAGATTTAGAACTCTTAACCACTAATTCTTCAGCTAACTTTTCTGTAGAGGCTGTGTTTTCTCCATAATTTGATGGATAATGCAACATTTAATTATCATTAAGTATCATATTCAATTCATTCAACTAAATACAGTAAAAGGCAGGTTGTTGGTTTATCACATCTCTTTCCAGAGAGTTTTCCTATTTCAGTCAACCAAACTGCAGAATAATGCAGACATTTAATCATAGGTTATTAATAATGTATATATCATGTCTAACCCTTGGACATTAAAAGCTGGGATAATTACTTATTGGCTTAATAAATCAACAAAGAATTTTTTTTATTGTTTCTAGTTATATGATAATCAGAATAAATTTGAGACCATTAATTTGAGGTCCAAATTCTGGCTATCATCACCTTTCACACTGTAGTAACTGTATTCATTAGCTTAATTGGATTTACTTTTTGTTTACTCTTGCATAAAGGGAATGTATTCCAAATATGCCACTGCTGTCTCTTCTTCCTGCCTGCCACATCCCTGCCTCTCCAGCCTTCCCAGACTCTATCATGCCTTAACACGACCTTCACAAGTAAAGGGAAAAGCCCCTGTCCACTAAAGGATGCCTTGTCCTGTGCTTGCTGCACGACACAGATATGGAGTTAGCAGCATGAGGAAAGGACTTACCTCTCACAGAAAGTGTGCAGGCAGGGAAGTACTTTGGGGTTCTTGTAACGGTCCAGGCATATGCTGCAAATCAGAAACTGCTTGTCAATCTGACGGACCACAGGACTTGGGATGTTGGAGCCTTCACTGGCCATCCTAGACCACTGACATATGGGTCCTGTTCCCTTCTACCCTGCACACTGCTGGGGTGGGGTGGGGAAAAGAAGAAAAGAAGAAAAACAGCTTATAAACTCCATGAAATAAAATCATTGACTAATCCACTCTTTTTATCCTTACGCAGAAACTCATATTTCCATATAAAACCAAAACAAGAAAGAATTAAACTTCTAACATGATTTATCACTGATGAGAGTCGGGGAAACACTCAGCAACATCTACACCTCTGTCTGAGCATTCTGGAAAGGCATGCTGCCTCTGGACTGAAAGAGTTACGGGGCTGTCTGGTTTTAAAGAAATCCCATGATAAAAACATTCTTGCGCCAGTAGGTTCAGCCAGTGCTAACAAACATCGGATTTCTTACATCTACAGTACCGCTGGCAAAATGCTCTAACTGGAACTGCACCAGCCAGTCAAATGGCTGCATCACAGACAGAGTTTGAAAACGGTTCACCTAACAATTTTTTTTTCCCTTGTCGGTGCTAGTATTGCCAAAAATATGGTAGTTTTTGACTCCAGGAAGCCCCCAAGAAGGAAGCTCCAGAACCAGCCAGCCCCAGGGAAGGGAATGCTCAAATTCTGCATCACCAACAGGAATGAGGAAGGCAAAATAAAAATCCTCATGATAAAAGAAACAGAGCAAAGAAGAGGCAACTGATAGCCACTGAAAATGAGCAACAGTAGGGTGAAGGATACATGAAGCACATCCAAATAATAAATGCAAGAAAAATGTCATTCTAGGCAGAATTAGTAGTAAGAATCATGTTTCTAGGACTGAGGATTCTTCACAACCTGGCATATAAAGCATGAAATAAAAGGCCAAGAAAAAAGTGTACTAACTGTTAGAATTAAAATTGCAGGTTAAAGGGATGGCAGCAGGCTTGGAACACCTCCTGTCCTGAAACAAGGCACAGGGAGAGAAAAACATAGGTTCTTTTCAGCTGGAGATACAGATTATAGCCAACAGAATTAATTTGTGAAAAGAGAAGACGGGAGGAAAAGGAAGGAAGCAACCACAGAAAAAAGTAAGCTGCCTGCTAAAATAGTTTAGGAAAACCTGGCAAGCAGAGTCCCTGGCAGGGTGGGCCAGCAAGAACTCCTCACCATCAGCATTTCTCGCAGGCTGAAGTGCCGGGAGGCGCTGGCGCGATTCTGTCGCAGCACCGAGCTCTGCCAGACCTCCTGCACCCGCAGCGGAACAGGGGCTCCTCTTCTCTGAGAGCTGCAAGCCCAGCTGGGCTGCTTCTCTGCAGGTACACTCCTGAGGGGTCTAACTTCTTCCTAAACAATTTCTGCCTCTTCTTAATCACCCATTTCAGACACTTTGAGATATAGCTTGAGGGCAGTTCAGGCTTTCCAAGACAGAAACAAGCTGATCATGCTCATTCAAAGGTCACTCCATTCCACAATGATTTGTGTGACCTGTGTAGCATTTTACTGTGTTACATGAGATCTTCTTCCTGTGCTTGAAAAAATGGCACACTAATCTGTCAGAGTTGAACCCATGCTGTTCTTCCTGAGCTGTGTATTTAGCCATACCAGTATGTTTTACTTACTACACTGAGCAAGGGGCTATTTCTAGGATGATGACAGTGATTATGGATTGTAATTCAGCTGTGCTGACTTCCCTGATAACAGGTTCCTGGGGTATCATACGCCTCTGTGTTAGCAAATACAGCAGCATAAAGTTATTCACAGTTCAAATTCACCCAACAGCAGTAACTGACATTTAATTTGATGGAAAACAATTATGGCAGGCCCTTTTGTTTCCTTTTTTTCTAAGGAAGGGGAAACTGCAATGATAAAAAGTGCTCTAATATTCATAAAATGTCATGTTTGGTCATGACCTAAAAATGCATAATTTTGGGATTGATAATATTTGCATGTCTTTTTCATCTTTTTTAATATTATTTTTAAAATTTCTTTCCCCATAGTAAGATAAAATGTGAGTATTACATAAATGCAAATTATTTTTTCCCATTTAAATGCCATAAATCACACAAAATAAACCTTAGAAGATCAATTAGCAAACCAAGTTACTTTTAAAAAGCTTGAGTTAAAGGTGGCTTTACCAGAAGTGGAACCAAAACATCTGACTTTTACAAAACGGAGTAGAAAGACCAGACAATCAAATACCCATTAATGTATTCATATATTTGGCAGCATAACATGCAGAACATCAGCGACGTGTTTCAAAAGGAAAATTCATTTCACCACTTACACAGCTGTGTTTGCCTCCCACTCTCCCTCCCCAAACATTTGGGGCAGGGACCCAAACAAAACAGGGAAGATATTCAGAAGCAGGAGGATTTCTTATCAAAAGCACAGTTTCTTCATTGGACACGCAAACAATATAATTTTTTTGTTATAGACTGAACACAAACTACTGGAAAAAGCTGTACTTAAGACATGAAAGAATAGGTCTCCAGTGAATGCTGCCTGTCATTTAACAGAAGTAAGTTCTCTAGCAACCAGATATTTTTTGTATTTCATCTTTCCCTTGTCAAGTAGAGCTACACCAGCAAACAGTGCTTACACAAGAAAATCTCCTGCTGCCTGAAAAAAATAATATTTAACCTGGTTTGATCTTAGTTTTTTGCACTGCCCCAATGTCATTGCAAAATGAAGTAATTCTTAGCATTTCATACACAAATCTCATGCCAAACACTTTGTTTTTCAAGTTCTCACGCTTTAAGCTTTGTCAGTGAAAGAAACCATCAGTGATTCAGAAATAAGTGCTTTGAATATTCTGTGTTTTGTCTGAAATGCAGCAGGCCATGACTGTCATTTATTCCCTGTGCTCACATAAATCAGATTTAAAACAGGCACCTCAAAACAGATTTTTGCCTGTACATTTCAAGCTTTGGCCACTACCTGGTACAACTTCTTACACAAATGGTCCCTTTAAAAGAATCTTTTGGGTATGGGATTTGCAGGATTCTGCGGCCTCTCTAAGGCAACTCCACCTTTGATGTAATTTTGATGAATGTGATGTAGCTATGTGAAGGATGATTTTGCCCATTTACTCAATGAAAGCAACTGTACAATCAAAGACTATTTAAAGAAAATCTGGAGACTTTAGGCAATGTTTTTGAATTTTACCAGACAGTATTTTCTTCTGATTTACTTCTATGCTTGCAGCAACGTAAGCTTTAAATGTATTAGTGGGAAATTTTGCAAAATAGCACTACTTTTACAAGAAAAATGTTCTCTTTTATAGTAGCATCTTCTGAGCTCAAAAACTGCCAGAGAGCTTTTCAGAGAGGTTCTTTATGTCTCACAATCAAAAAAAGAGCAGCTGAAACATGAGCTTCGAAAACAAGGCTGTCACTTCTCCCTGTAGTTACACTTTGTAATTTAATGCAAAGCCAAAGGACTGGGAAACATTGCACCAAACAAGACATAACCCCCGACCCGTTTATCTATAACACACACACTCAAAACCAAGTTTGTGTTCACTAAACCAAGTGCAGTAAAGGGTTCTGAAATGTACACCCTTTGTCGCTTTTCTGAGGTTCGAGGATCGCTATCTTCCCAGCCACCCCAGAAAAAGCATTACTCCCCAGGAAAAAGCATTACTCCTTTTCCTTCTGCTTGGAGATACGACCATGGATTTTCATTTAAAATATACTAGACAGCAAAGAAAGGAGAAAACAATGGCTCTCTAAGCTAGTGGAAAGCTTTGCCCTTCTATGCATGCATGCCTACAGGAACGAAAGCCAGGGTGCGGCCCCACCCATATGAAAGGAACTTCCTATAGCACTGGA
The DNA here is from genome assembly GCA_013399225.1 of Rhipidura dahli. Classification (NCBI taxonomy): domain Eukaryota; kingdom Metazoa; phylum Chordata; class Aves; order Passeriformes; family Rhipiduridae; genus Rhipidura; species Rhipidura dahli. The sequence goes on along the minus strand of VXAC01000337.1, from coordinate 2,323,566 downwards.
AAAGGAGGTAAAGAAAAAAATCACATTAGGTTTAGCAAATAACAGTTCCAGAAGAGTTGTTTCAGGTGAATAGAGACATGTAATAGAAAAATGCACCCTTTCTACAGGTATCCTCAAATGAGCTTTGGAATTACTGAAAATTCTGTATTAGTTTCCCAGACGAGAAAAGACACTGGGGAATCAAGTAACTGTTCACTTCACAGGATTTTATTCCTAAAAGAGTAGAATTCTGTGTTACTGATACACTGCTGTCTCTGAAATCAACCCACCTAGAGCTGCATCTAGCCTGAAAGTACAGCCTGAGGAGAATAAATTGCTTGCAGCTTGTTCATCCTCTTCTTATCAATGGTATTCACAACCTAGAGGGTCTATTCATGTACTATGAATGAATAGGTTTCCAATGGCAACGTTTCCAAAGGAACAGTTAGGCCTCCAGAGCCATAAGAAAGGGTGGGGAACCCTCAATAATGCTGCTTCAGGGACTGGGACAGCTGAGGCTTAAAAGTCCTTAAAACAGATAGATCACCTGTCCACAGTCCGTAGGAATAAAGAAGAGATTCAAGTCATTTCTAGCAGCAGCCCCCAGGTTAGCTGATTAGAACACACTGAGCAAATTAATTATCAGAACCGCCACACAGTGCACTTGTGTAAAAGGCTTGATAAGCCAAATTTGCATTCCTTCCTCTCCCACTCTTGCAATCAGCTTAGTGCCTTGTTTAAAACACAGCAACCCTCTTCATTCTTACAGCATGCAGAAATGTAATGAACGATCGAGGGCCAAAACAGGAGCAACCCAGCAGCAGCCACCAGGAATAACACTGAGCAAACTTGAGCATTTCAGACCTACCCATCTTTGTAGAAAAATAGCTTAATCAGTGCAGTGCTGAGGATAAAATCCTTGCAGGGACGGAGCTGCAGTTCCGCAGTAATCCAAACGAACAAACCATCATCTGTTAATATTGCAATCCTCACGCCTAAAACTGTTAAGGAATCCCTATCACAGCACAGTCATTATTAGATGCACAAGAGATTTTGTGCTCCAAGGAATGACGTTCCATTCCATGAAGAGGACAGGTGGAAAGAAAAATGGAAGAATAAGAGGAGGCCCAGTGAAGTCGTCATGAATTTTTTTTTCTCCCTGGGTCATTTATAAGTGGGAGACCCCTTCAGGATTCAAACCAATCAATCTTTATTTAGCACATCTTTTTCTCACTCAGCCTGTGTAGAAAGACTGCAGCAAATGGTGCAAAGGATTGTGGGATGGGGATGCAGCAGAGAGCTGCAACCAGATTCGCTGGGTTATTTTTTTTTCCTCCCTACTCAGCAATCAGCTGTTCCGAGGCTCCGCGCAGGGCCATTGAATTTGGTCACCAGAATGTTATTACAGGATTAGCAGGCGGAGACAGCTACCACTGTGCATCTGGTATGTCAATGCAGCTAAGAAATACATATGCAAATATTACTCACAAATCGGAAAAAGGATTTAACTCCGAAGGAGAGAGTGAATATTACGTAACATCCATTACCAGGACAGTTGCCAGAGATAAATGAAAGCAGTTTCGTTTACAAAGAAGATAAAGTTTAACACTTAATGATCCTGCTCCGATTTTTCCAGGATTCAGGGTATTTCTTGGAACGTCATTCTTCCCTGCTCCAACTTTCAGAAGCAACAAAAGACCCCACAAACACTCTGTCTCTCTCCAGATGTTTAAAGCAGAAGCAAAGAGCCTCTCCAGAAAACTGTGCTACTGACACACAAACCAGCAGCAGCTTCTTCTACTATAGAGCCGTATATTTGACCCAACTCAGTCACAAGTCAAATATTCAAGGCAGCAATTAGTAAACTCATATTCAAGGAATTTGAGAATCAAGGCTAGCAGACTGTTGAGCTTTTCTATAAACATTAATGCAAAGGTGTATTATCATAGTTAATCTATTTACATGCTTTTTTTTTTAATTAATGCTTTTTTTTTTAATAGATCAACAGTGATTTTATTAGGCTGTTACCAAAGAAAAGAAAAATAAATTTGGTGCCTGCTATTTTTCAGCTATGCAGAGAAGGTTGTCAAAAAGATGCTTGTGAATACACAGACACCACTGAAGTAAAGCAACATAGAATTAGCTTTGTCTTCCAGCATAACAGCTGGTGGGTTTTGCAGACAAGGTAGTATTTGCATCTCTAAATACAGTGTATCTTTTCTTTTGAAAAAACTAAATCATATGCAAGTATTTCAGCTAACTGAGGCTAACAAAGCTTCCCACAAATAAAAGAACACAAAGCTCCATTTGCATCAAGAAGAAAACATGTGGGGCTTAAATGCTCTTTGCTACCCTGAATTAATTAGGACAGATATAGTTATTTTATAAGTTTAAAATGTTGTCCTAAGCTCTTTAAGCAGTTTCCAGAATATAATATTTATTCCATTCTTGAATTGACAAGATAAATAGTATTATTAATCATTTAGTGTGATTGAAATGTAATCTAAATTCCTGTTAAAAATACAAATTCTGCATACATCCTTTACTTTCCACTTGATCATTGAGCCAGATCATTTTATGCATCAGACAGAGCCAGCCTAGTTTCCCTGGACAATGCCCACAGGGTGAAGGCATGTTGTAATCCAGTTTATAACCTGAAATGAAACATCAGGCAGCGTGTGTGCATGTATTAGGGTTTGGGATGCCTGTGCCAAAATACTGTCCCTCTGATTCCCTTAACATGTGCTGAACTCAATCAAAGAGAGAGCACAAGGTGTTTCATTTTAGCTCCAACATTCAGGAGCAGCAGGCATTTGTACAGCAGGATTCACAGTTTAAAAAAAGGCCAGAGATTTCAGGCACATTTTTGAAGAGGTGAGTTTTCATGTTTGGTTTGGGGATTTTTTTTTTGGTTTTCTTTTTAAACTGTCAGGGAAATCCCTATTACAAAGAACAAGCAACAGATTTCACTCCCACGGCAAGAATATCCAAGGCCTTTTGTTTCTGCCACTGGAACAAAGACACTTAAAACAAAAATTGAGTGAGAAAATTCAGGAGTGGCACCCCCAGAACTGAAGTGGAAGACTGTTGGACAGAATCATGCAGCCATCATTTAGTTCCTTGCTTTTCCCTGCTCATTTCAAACACCACATGTACACACACTAAAACAGAATGAGCAGTATCACTCAAATTACTGTTTCCATTAAGGGTCAGTAGTAAGGACTGCATACCCCTCAGAACTGATCCCATAACATACCTCATGGCCAGAGGAGACTGCTGGAGCCACAGCTGCAGCCACTCTCACAGGGATATACACCTCCAAATGAGAGATTGCTTCAAAGTGCTGTTCTCTTATAATTAACTCTGAGAAGTTGCCTGCTGACAATGAGCTGATACTCCACAAATTAACCTGCTTCTTCAACAAAACAAAAACACATGCTACTGTGGCAAGGAAAATGACACAAAAGGCATAGCATTCCCCCTGAGATTTTTCTTGTTACATGTTGATATGTGGGTTTCTTCTCCTTAGTGAAGAGGAAATGGATTCATAGCTCCGGGAACAATCTTGCACTTTACCCCCACAGCCGTTACAACCAGACTCTTTCAAACAGGTTATTGTATGTGTGTGTCTTTTGTGCTGGGAGCTTTGAGTCGGGATGGTCATTATATGCTTTGTTTTGTTTGTTGCTTTTCTGGTTTTAAGTAAAAAAGAATAGGCTACTTTTTCTCAGAAAATCACTGCATTTCATTGTTGCTGTTGACTTATCTGTGTCACTGCTGACTAGTGAAGAAAGTTCTGGAGAAGAAAATACATAGTACATGCCATCTTCGTAGTGCCATGGAAGAGTGATGTAACCACTGTTGTCATCCCCTGTAAATGTCCTGAGTTTTGAATAACTTATTCTTTTCCCTGTTCCAAACACAACCTGAATTCATATTCTTAGGGAGGCCATAAATAGTAAGCTACCAAAAAAACTCACAGTTATCTTACAGGCCATAGGTAGATATTGGTATCTTCCCGAATATTAAATAAGTCATCCAAACACTCCAAGTTAAGAGAAATGGTCTGCACTTAAGCCTGTACTATAAACTGACTGAACAGAGAGTAGTCGAAGTCACCCTGCTGTACAAAAGAGATTTTAAGGTCAGCAGAAAAATATTATTGGGTTATGTCAAAGACCAGAAATCAATTACCCAAAGCCAACATGCTGGAAATGAGGATTAGTTTAGGAACACAAATATAGGAGAGGATGGGCTGTTACAGCCATCACCCAGCTCCACACATCCCTAATTTGACCCTGGTGCCCGGAGAGCAATTGGGGTGAAACAGCCAAGCTTTGTCATTGTGGAGCCATGCCCACACCAGGAATCAAGGGGCCTTAGTCTTCCTCATGAGCCAGTGGCCTTTACCTCTCCCCACTTTGCTGTGCACCCACGCAGATCCAGAAGCTTCCAGAGAGCAAGTACAACTTCCAGCCTTCACTCCACATCCTCCAATATCCCAGGCTGTAGCTTGCACTAGCTGAGAAGAGCAACAGCTGCCTCCCGCTGTGGAGGGCAGAGGGCATGTCTGTAGCCAAAAGCCAGAGGGCATGTCTGCCACAAAAGGAGCTCTGCTAAGTCTTGGTTCCTCCCCACCAGCCAAAGCCTTGAGCCATGGTCATTCCCTCATCTCATGATCCAGCAGAGCAGATGCTTTTTCCCAAAGCTTGTGACCCAGCACAAGAGATTTGTCATAGCCTGGGAGGCAAACAACTTGCCTGGGATGTAATGCTGGGTTGCTGGAAACTTTCCCAGCAGCCCAGCATCCATCCTGCTGTGACTTTCCCACCTTCTTCTATTTTCTTCTACCTTCTGCTTATGCCTGGTTTAGCTTGCCAAGGTTGAGGCTTTTGCAGCGCAACTGCAGCACAGAGTGGCCTCCCTGCTCAGCCAGCCTGAGTCTTTCTGGCAAGACTACACTTCCTGCCTCTCTCTGCCACTGAAGTTGCAAGTCAGGCAGCACCAGACACAAACTGCTTTTCTCCCCTCCGTGTTATTCTTTCTCTCCCCCCATTTGGGTATTTGCCATTGAGGTGGTTCTGCAGTCACCAGAAACAAGCTCTGTATTCCATCTTTCCTTTTGCACGGCAATGGGCTCATCTTCTGTGCCACTGTCAGATGCAGATATCATGAATTAGGTTTCTTTTAAAAGTTTACAACTGCTAAAGGCACAAGAATAACAGGAATAGAAGCCACTGCTACCAATTAAAGCCTTGCTTAATAGTGTTACATTTTCAATGATTTGTTCCTTTTTTCTTCCTCCTTTCTCCCGCCTGTAATCAAAGTTTACAAAAGGGTGAGCACCTGAAACATGGGTAGACCTTCTAAGACATCAACATACTAATGCTTTACACTCCAATTTGTAGAGGGAAGATTATGGCTGGCATCTAATGCCCACTTTTCTTCTCTCTCCCCATCCCCAAAATGTATGCCTCTGCAGTACCCGTTCTCCACCACCCTTTGGAAGTGAATAATCCTGTTTCTAGCCCCAGAGACCCCCACCATTTCTGAGCTGTACTGTCCTTGGGAGGAGAGGAGCTACCCTGCACACACCAAGGGACAAGTCTGGCAGGTTAGAGCTCATGTGATCACACAGTCATCGCCAACTGAGAGGCTATTTGTCTGTCTGAGGTTTTCAGGACCTCATTTTGGGTCAGGGTCTTGCACAACAAATTACAAAACAGCTGGAACACATTAAATTGCACATGCAAGGAGAATGCCTAAGTGGGCATCCATGAATCCTCAACCAAATACCCGAGATTCTCAAAAATGCGATTTCAGAGAGAAAGGGTAGGAAATGAATGGAAAAGGATATGCCAAGGGAAATAATAGGATAAAAGTATCAGGTTAAATTACAGCATCAGAACTGTAATTTAGGGCCCTTTCCTTGTTTAATAAAATATCATATTCTCAGGTGAGCTCCTAAAAAAAAATCTGCAATGAGGTATGTTGAAGTAATTATTTCAGGGATTAGATGTTGAACAGTCATAAGTAAAAGAGTTTTAAATTGTACATTTGCCATCCAAAGCAGTGAGTTGGAGCTTCTCTACTGAAAGAACCCTACCCTGACTACTGGTACTATCACCTTTACAATTGCACATTTTTGACTCTCTAGGTCTACCTGTTTTGTGAACACTGACAGATCTCTGTTCAGCCTTTATAGGTATACACAGGCTCAAATAAAACCAAGCTGAATTGACAAATAATTAAAATTGCACATCAAAACACTGCTGTTTTCATAAACATCTGCTGTGAAATGCTACTTGAAATAAAAATGCTCCATGAAGACTCCATACTAATTACTATTATCACTTCCAGGAGCAGGAAGACAGGCAATAGAGGAAAAAGAAGGAGGCTGATCAGGAATTTATTTGGAAAGAGGTCCCTGGTCTTTTCTACATACTGTTATATATAAGGTATATTGAAAAATGCTCTAGGCATTTTCTTCAGAGTTGCTGAGCAATGGGGAAGGGAAGGAAAGTAAAAGTAAGCAGAAAATGCTCAGTGCTTTTGGTACTGAACTGTGTGGTGAAGATTGTAAAGATCATCCCCTCCACTCCCTCCTGAGACTGGATCTGCCCCACGCTGCATGTCCACTGCAGCTCTCCCTTTAGGGGAGGTAGCACACATCAGGTGCTGAGTTTGGTCACATATTCTCTGATGACCACCAAAAAGTTCCTCTGTTGTTTCCATTTACTTCAGTAGGATTTTGGTGAACTAGTATGAAGTTCAAATCAGCGAGGGAGAAGGCAACACTCAGCAATCACTTCAAGCTACGTAACTTCTTCACAAAATTAACTTAGGGAGTGCCAACTCTTTAGAATGTTTTTCTTGCAGCCTTCAAAAATCCCACTTCCCATCAAATACAACATATGAAAAACAAACTAGGAGGAAAAAAACCCCAAAACATCTTAGGTGTCTCACAGCAAGAAATAGCAGATAGAACCTAAGTATTGAAAAAGCAAAAATGGAGGCAGAAAAGGAAGGAATTATCATCTTCTTAGCACAAAAACACATACTGGGAGAAGAACTAAGAAGGGGGGGGAAAAAAGAGCCCCTCTCCAACATGTGAGCAGGCTGAGATTGGACACACATCCTCTGCAACACTTATACTGTTTAAAAAAAAGATATTGCTTGCTGCATGTCCATATTTACCTTAGCTGTTGAACAGTACCCACCTCATTTTCTTGTCCATAGCCCAGCAACGTCTATATCTGCCAAGTCTTCTTCTGAACCAAAATATCTTTGAAAAACGCAGCAATATGTCTACACATCTATATTGTCCTTGGGTTCAGAGAAAACTTTGCTCAGGCGTAAGTGGCAGGCAAAGGTTTACCCAGGCAGGCTCTTTATGTTGGCAACAGTACAACACTGAACTTCCACAGCAAGTAGGTAAACACGTGGCCGTGTGCAGCAGGTAGTCTGGCAGCACCAGTGAGAAACAATGTCAGGGTAACCTTGGCAAGAGGAGCTCTGTGGGTTTGAACAATGGTTGTGGGCACAGGAGCTGAACAGACCAAACAACCATAGCAGAAAGCCATCTACAGCTCTCAGGGGGAGCTCAAAGTGCTCGGAGCCCAAGCGTGCCAGCTGTGACGCTGTGTCCTCCACCTCCACACTCACAGGGACACTATTTCACTTCCCAGCAGTCAGCTCCAGCAGTTCAGAACTTGGAAACACCCAATGGCTGAACTTCACCCAGTAAACACGTCCTTCCAGTCCTCAGCAAGGACACTCATTTGCTGATTGCATGCCAGCGCTCCTATTTAAAGCACTGTTGTTATTGGAAATAGCTGAAACATTTCTACAGCAGGGATTAAGTGCTCCCTGCACCTTGTGCCTTGCCTGCAGAAATGCATCAATTCCCAGCATGTGCTTCCATAGCAGAGTTTTCCACAGCCACAGTGACATGTGTTACCTGACTGCAAACCCCTGAGTGGGCAGCATCCCCAGACAGTCCTACCAAGCAGCAATTCTGGCTCAGCCCAGGTTTTACTCAAGCCTTCTCCCTCAGGTACAAGGTTTTATACATGACACAAAGTCGTCTGTCTTTATCCTTCATGTCCAAAAACCACTCTCCTAAGCTTTCTCTTAGACTGCAGGGTCAGACCAGATGCCCAAGGCCCTCATGGGGGCATTGCCAGGCTGCCCATAAGCAAGTGCTCAGCTCTGATGTAGGTCAGATTTCCACAAAAATGACATTCTCAGAAGACCTTGTACATACACTCCTTCATAAATATCAGTCTTTTCAATTAGCATCACAACTTAGGGAGCAAAAGCTAATGAAAGAGGAATAAAGCAGAACCACTCATATGCCACAATTTTAAGACTCTCCCAAGCTGAACTGGGATATACAGGACATTCATTTCTACATGAAAAGACATCAATTTTACTTGACAGGAAAACCAGTACATTTTTGTGTACCTGAAAAGCAAATTAGGGGACAATACAGGAAACTATAATAACCATGGGAATGCAGCTATCTGTTTAAACAAAAAAAAGGCACTTGAAAAAAAACTGGCATTAGAACAGATATGACCAGTATTGTCTTGAATCAACCACATTATCATTTGGATTGTAATAGCACCTGGGAATCTCTTTCAAGTATGAGAATCCAGCTGTGACAGGCACCTGTTTCACAACACACAAGTTTCTGTGCAAACACAAGTAGCCTACATCTTAAGGCAAAACAGTTAGCCTGTTGCTATTTAACTGTATCTTTGACACTAAGTACTTTCTACACTACCAAATAAGTTTTCATAGCCAGCCATCAATTTAGATATGGACAATCTTTGTTAAAAAAGAGGTGCAAGACAGTGGCTTATATAGCATGAATCTCCTGCAGTCAGGAACAAGAACAGATCTTAACATACTCCTTTTTCAAACTCCATGAGTGTATATAAGAACTGCCTATGATTTTAGAAGTAGTCCTTGTGATAACTGTGACAAGATGCACCATGTTGTTCCTGAAACAGATTATACATCCTAAGTGATAAAACTCATGTATGTAAAGTAACCAGTTGTAAGCACTGCTGTTACAAGCAATTGAGAAATCCTAGTGGAAAACCAGTTACAAATAGGACACAGAGACAGCCCTACCTCAGGTACTGAACTTCTCTAACTCAGATTCCACAGTAAGTGGCTCTTAGGATGTATTTCAAATAACTTAAATGCTTTTGGTAGTCATTGGGTTTTTGGAAATTGAAGCCCACTGTCCTCTTGAGTTAAATTTTATTCACAATTTATTGTTTCTTCACTATTTATATCTATGGCATTTTACTATTCCTTTTTATTGGCCACAGAGGAGAAGCCTCTTTTGCGGATACCAGTAATGTGCTGGATAATTGTTCACCCTTTGAGCTGTGAAACCCATTGTCCGGGTTTCTACAGTTGTTAATATTTTCCAGACATTCCAGGAGAGTGGGACAAATTCATTGTGACTATATTGATTAAAGACACCACCTCTACCAGAGCAGAAATGGAAGCACAAATCATTGGATATAAAAGATTATTCTGAAGAGTACCATGATATGTCTGATCCATTCTTATGCTCTTCTGTAGGCATCTACTGTCAGCAACCATCCAAATTATAAGGCTAGGCTAGATTTACTTTTGATTTGACCCAGACAAACCTTCAAATTACTCAAAGCAGACATCACAGGAGCTGTCATAGTAGCCATTCCCTTTTGGCATAGTTAATGGACATTAAGAGCTGCTTCTGTCACTTTGCAAAGGTGGGCCATTTAGGGATGTCAGGTGAAAAGAATCCCTCAGACATCTGCCTTTTGCACCACTGTAGCATGAGGAATGCCACCTGTTCACAGTGAATATATTCCTAACCTAGCATTTCCCCCCCTTCTTCTTACCTTTTCAAATTTACTTTATCCTTAAGAAAAAAGGATACTTCCAGTGGTATTTTCTTTTTCTGGTTTCTCTGCATAGGCACTCTGTATTATTAATATCTGCTGTAAGTAATGTCATAGAGCTTGGGGAAATTATGCCTTGATCACTGTCCTGGTTCTTCTCATTTAAAAGTTGCCCACCTCCATCATCAGAGGTCCCTCCCAAGGGTGCATATCTTCAGGGCAGGCCTTCTGCACCAGCACATCCCAGAGGTGAAACAGTGATGGTTGTTCAGAGGATAAAGATCACCCTTCAGGAGCACAGATAAAAACCCATCCCTAAATTTAAATATGGGAAGAAACTTTCCTGCTTTTACAATTAATTTTATTCAAGACTGTGTAATATGTCAGCATCTGATAAGACAAACAAAAATTTTAAACTGTGCAAACAGAGGACATGGAACTACTCATTTATTATTTTTCCAAATCCACCTTAAATACACAAACATTTTTGCATGCTCTAATCTAGTCTGTCTTTTTACTAATTTTTATAGGATGGCATAGTAAAAAATTAATTAGAATGAGGAACCTAAGGGATAAGGGGGTTCTCTGCCTACACAGAACATGTAGTGCAATTCTTATAGAACAGTTCTCCAACACTTAGTGTCTTCTTTTTTCTGTGTAATAAAGAGTTGCACTTATCTCCACTGAGAGATTTTATGTAAAGGATTACTTTTGTAAATTAATGAAAAATTAATTATTTGTCTTTAATTAGGAACTAAGTATCTCAGAACACGTTTGTGTTTTACAATCAAAATTTATTTCCAGCTGTTTTAGACACAAGACAAAAAGTTATCACTGCATATTTGATAAATAGAATAAAATCTTCATGATTCAACACTTTATTTCTTTCTTATGTTTTCTGAGCTGAGATGCAAAGATCAGTTCCTTGAAAACTACACAGAGCAGACTAAGAATTAGGTAATAAGAGAAGAACCAGTTCTTTGCAGAGGGTCCAGTAAAACTTAAAAGCACTTTGGAAAGACCACATATTAACCCAGAGCGTAGTATTGTGTCAGAGTAACACTCAGGACAAAAAAACCACTCATGCTATGAAAATAATCTGTGGCTCTAACTGACTTTTTGGCCCTAGGTTTCCTTACTTCAGCACAGTGCAATTACTTGAGTTCTAGATATCAAATTAAATCTGCTTTCAAGATAAAAAAAAAACAGAAACAAAACAAAACACCACCTGCAGAAGCTTATCTTGTGGGAGTTAATCCCTGAAGGTTTACATTAACACTTCCACCAATAGAGGGATTACAGGAGAGAAAGTTGTAAAAGGGAATTTCATGAATACTGTTTCTTCACCGGAAAAAA